>JBBPNN010000798.1:0-15679 GCA_038090935.1 Hortiboletus campestris | reverse complement strand
TGTGCACCACATCACATGGCCTAGGGAGCGATCTTGTAGCCAGGGGCATGTACTATTTATAACTCCACCTAAGCTAAGCGAAATTCCCACAGGGTTTGGCAGTGCGCTTCACGCACTGCCATCAGGGTTAGTATGGAAAGGGTTTTTGGAGTCACTGTAGGTGGTTGTCTGATTCACTCTGAGCATCACAGCAAGGCAGGAGGGGCATTGAGTTGTGGAATCCTCTGAGGAGGGGTGTGAGAAGGGGATGGAGTGTGTTCACAGTCAACAGGATCTGGCGAAGGAGTTCACTCAGAAGGACTCTGATTCAAGGGGCTGGAGCACTTTCTTGAAGGTTCTGATATGTGATCATCACTCTCAACATCCAAAAATGGAGGCAGATGTTCAGAGTCCACTTCCAGTATATAAGCACCCAGTGTACTTGTAGTTTCCCCAGTTAGTTCTATGCAATTCAAGTGTAGTTTCTAGCCCAACCGCTAAGTGGTAGCAGCCCACTACGTGAGACCCTTCTCATAGTCTCTTTGCCTACCAAGCACAGTAGACTCTTTGACATCATGATATCTTTACTTGTCGTTCATCCCAAAACTCTTGCCAATAAAGCTAGGTTCTATGCTTAGCATAACAAAAGAACTAACTGCTTTTCCATCCCTACCATTTGATAGAAGGACAAGACCACTTCCACCACACGAAGGATCAACCTTGAACACCTCCTCTGACAAACTGTTGAAGAAGAAGAAGAAGGAGAAGAATCCCCTTGATCCCAATCTACTCCTGCTCCACTGGCACTCTTGTCTGTTCATTTGGAACCAGATTCACATCATCATAATTCCAGCTCAAGCAGACGTATACCTGGCCCCTTGACTTCCCAATCCCCCTTCAACTCTCCATTAGCTCGTGCTCCCACTCTCCCTCCTTCTCATCTGCCTTCTATCTCTTTGATCCCTCTGCCACCACCTCCTATCCATGGTCCTTCAGTAGTTCTGCCTTCTTTCCCTCCCCCTCATATTCCACACTCTTTCCCTCCCCCTCATATTCTGCACTCTTTCCTTTCCGATAATGAGTCCGACTCTTCTGACTCTTACCACTCTGACAATAACAACAACATGGCTGATGAGGAACGTCGTGCCAATAGGGCTGAGCTTAAGGCTGGCCTGCCAGAAGACTTCTCTGGCCGGGACGAGGATGCCCAATGATGGGTCCTCCCAATGGAGGTGTACTTTCAAATGTTGCCACAATACAGCACCAACAAGATGAAGATACTCACTTTTTGTAATAAGATGAGCAAGGGATGCGGTGCTATCTTTTCTGAGGGATGGTTGAAGAAAATGCTGGACCCTGAGGTCTCAGCTAATGAAAAGACTTTGGAGAAATTTGCTGAAGACTTTATGCAAGTTTTCATCCCCTTAGATTGGACCAGTAAGGCTTGTGCAGCCTTATCTGATGTATGCATGGAAGGGCTGCCCTTTAAAGGGGACTTCCATGAATTCCGCTCCACTTTTAAATTTGAAGCCAGAAGGAGTGGAATAACAGATCAACATGTCTTGAAGGATATGCTGAAGAAAGTGGTGACAAGCAATCTCGCTTTTAGGATGGCTGCTGTTGAAAAGGAACTCCCTACAGCCAAGAAGTGGCTCAACAAAGCTGCTCAATTCTACAATGTGGTCCAGTGCTTGAAGAAATTACGCTCTGAAACTTCCCAATACATTCCATCTGGAAGTACTCAGCACTCTTCCAATACCTCCTCTCGTTGTGACCCCTATGCCATGGACATAGACACTATCTGCCTTAACTCTGTCCAATGAGCCGAGCACATGTGGAACAATAAGTGCTTCATTTGCCACAAGGTTGGATGCCACACCACCAAGCACCCTTGCTCAGGTGGTAATAGAGGATTCTCACCTCAACCTCCCACTCCTTCAGCTCCAAGAATTTGGGCTACCATGATCTCTGTTCCTTTGTCCACTCTTGAGGAATATGAAAGGAAGCTCAATCTCTCTGACACAGAGGCGGTGAACTCCCTCAAGATTGTCTATAGGGAAGCATATGAAGATGGAACACTGGTTGAAACCATGAAAGATGTGGCTAGACTCGCGCTGGAAGAAGAACCCATTAAGCCCACTATCTTCTATAATAAAGGGGCTAACAAGGGACCACAGAATTTTTGAACAGAGGGAAAGCATTAGTGTCTTTACCCTCCTTTACTATTGTGCCTGTATTTGTATCTGGAAAGAATGCATAATCAATCTCAATTCCTGTTTCCCTTTCCAGATTAAACCACAAAATCGCTGAAACTGAAGTTCTCATCAACTGTGGAGCTATGGGATGTTTTATCAATTTGGCCCTTGTCCATCAGCTTGGCTTGGCAATTCGACGACTACCAAAGCCTCTAATGGCTTATAACATAGATGGAACCATTAATCAAGGAGGACTCATACAAAAAACGATGACCATACATCTTCATATCAGAGAAAACATGAAGAAAAGACTTTTCTACCTCATAATGACCAAGGAGGATGTCATCTTAGGACTTCCTTGGCTTCGCCACAATAACCCAACCATTGACTGGTCAACCAGAATGATCTCCTTGCCACTTATCAAAGGGATCTCTCGACCTAAGGAGGATGCCGAAACACAGCAATACCTCCTATGCTATAATCATGTCTCCGAGGACACCACCTTCAACCAACTAGTTGATGACTTGGCCGTATCTATGGGCATGCATCCTCCCTTGGAACTTAATCGCATCACCATCTCTACCTGTATCACCTCAGAGCAAGAGAAAAAGGTCATCAAACTTCCGCCAGAGTTCGCCAAATTTCATGATGTCTTCATGAAAGCCAAAGATGTTCCCCTTCCTCCTCATCGACCATTCAACCACACCATTGAACTTGACGAATCATTTGTTCTGAAACAAGCCAAGAACTATTCCTTGAACCCTAAGAAAATGGATGCGTTGAAAGGATTCGTTGAAAAAAACTTACAAGAAGGAATGATTGTACCGTCAAAGTCTCCCCAGGCTTCTCCATTTTTCTTTGTGCTGAAGAAAGATGGAACCTACCATCCTTGCCAGGATTATAGATATCTCAACTCCCATATGATCAAAAACACCTACCCCCATTCTCATATAGCCAACCTCATTGATACCTTGAAACATTCTTGGTATTTCACCAAACTCAACATTCGTTGGGGCTACAACAACATTCAGATCCACCCCGAGGATCAATGGAGGGCTGCCTTCACTACCCCTTTTGATCTCTTCAAACCTACCATCATGTTCTTTGGCCAATGTAACTCTCCTCCAACATTCCAAGCATTCATGAACCATATTTTTGCTGACTACCTCACAGAAGGATGGCTCATTATCTACATGGTCAACTTGATGGTTCATTCCAAGGATTACAATGAACATGTAGCTCGTGTTTGTCTGGTCCTTCAACACCTTTGGGAACACAAACTTGGCGTTAAGCTAGAGAAGTGTACTTTCTGTGCTCCAAAAGCTGAGTACCTTGGAATGATCATTGGAGAAGGTGAAGTTTCTATGGGCCCCATAAAACTTCATGCTATTGAGAAGTGGACCTGCCTGTGCTCTGTTAGTGCAGTATGCTCTTTCATGGGCTTCTGCAATTTCTACAGGAAGTTTCTCCCAGATTTCTCCAACATTGTGCAGCCACTTCTTTCTTTGACAAAGAAAAATGCCACATGGCAATGGTTACCAGATCATGAGGCTTCTTTTCAGAAACTCAAGGATGCTTTCCTCCATCAGCCAGTATTGTGATAGCCCAACACTGACCATCTGTTCTTTGTGATGATGGATGCTTCTCTCTGTGCCTCAGGTGCCGTCCTGATGCAAAAAGATGGCAATGGTGATCTTCATCCCTGTCCCTATTATTCCAAGATGTTCACTCCTGCTGAGTGAAATTACGATATCTATGACTGCGAACTCCTCACTGTCATACGAGCCCTAGAGGAATGGCATCAATACCTCACAGGCACTCATCACCCAGTCACGGTGATTACGGACCATCAGAACTTGATCTACTTCAAGTCTCCTCAGAATCTCTCCTGCCGACAGGCTCGCTGGTCAATGTTTTTGCAGGACTTTGACCTCCGCTGGAACAACCAACCTGGCTCTGCCATGGGTCCCGCAGATGCACTCTCCCGTTGTGATGTCATCAATACTTTATCTGACAATATCGCTATCATCCTCCTCCCCGACTCTCCCATTGCTACAAACGTCTCTGACATTATCATTGGGCAAATGGATGTTCTCATCACTGAGAAAATTGCCAAACACACTGCCAATGATCCCCTTGTCTCTGATGCCATCAAGGCCTTAACAGAAGGCAACTTGCTCTTTTCCTGTGCCTCCCCAAAGGATTGGACCTTCCTTGATGGTGCCCTTTACTTTAAGGGGCGTCTCTATGTTCCCAAACTTGCCTGACAGGACCTTGTCCAGTCCCTCCATGATTCACCTGCTGGGGTTCATGGAGGGTATTTCTGCACTGTTCACCTCGTTCAGCGTGACTATTGGTGGCCTGGTCTGACCACCTTTGTTCACCACTTTGTCGCTGGTTGCACTATTTGCCAATCTAACAAGGTCAACACTCATCTGGTGGCACCTGGTCTTTGCCCTATCTCCTCCTCTGCAAGTCGGCCCTTCCAACAGATTTCCTGCAATATGATTACTGACCTCCCACTATCCTCTGGTTTTGATTCTGTGCTGGTCGTGGTCAACCATGGGCTTACTAAGGGGGTGATTTTCATCCCTTGTAACAAAGCTATTGATGTGGCAGGAACAACATCCCTCTTTTTCAAAAATGTCTTTTGCCGATTCGGACTCCACAACAAGGTTATCTCTGATCATGGTCCTCAATTTGCCTCTGCCTTTGCTAAGGAGCTCACCCAACTCATATCCTATGACATTGCCCTCTCTATTGCCTACCATCCTCAGACCGACAGAGAGTCTAAATGAGTTAACCAAGAACTTGACATACTGTATCTCCATATCTTCTGTCAAGGAAACACCTCAAAGTGGGCTGAACTCCTGCCTATGGCTGAGTTCTCCCACAATTCCTCTGTCCACTCCATTATCAATGTTATGCCATTCTCTTTGATGCATGGGTATGAAACCCATGCGTATCCTCCAATTGGCACCACCTTTCTCCCCACCTTGGAAAAGTGGTTAGAAATTCTAGATGCTGCACAAAAGGAGGCCACCACCGCTCACGCTAAAGCTGCTCAAACTGTCAAAGAACGTATTGGAACAAAGTTTACCCCATGGAAAGTAGGAGATAAGATCTGGTTTGATTCTCGAAATCTTAAGTTCAACTTCCCCTCTTTCAAGCTCACTCCCCACCATGAAGGACCATTCGAGATTGACGCTGTCACTTCTCCCTATGCTTACAAACTTCATCTTCCTCCAACTTGGAAGAAGATCCATAATGTCTTCCATGCCTCCCTCCTTTCAACCTTTACCAAGATGGATGAACATGGACCAAACTTCTTCAATCTTCCTTCCAAGATAATTGAAGGAGAAGAGGAATACAAAATTGAAACCATCCGTTCCCATTGAGGATCTCCTGGTTGCCATCAATTTATCATCTCTTGGAAAGGATACTCTCACACTGAGGACACTTGGGAATCCAAATCGCATCTGTTGCATGTGAAATACATGTTAAGGGCCTACAAACTCTCTAGACCAAAGGAGTTTGCTATGGTAACCTCCCCCTAATTCTCGTCCTCATTGTCTCCGCCGGCTCTGCCCCATCCACCTCCTCTGCCTCCCCAGCCACCAGTCACCATATCACCCCAATCCATGTTCTGATTATTTAAGAGACAGAAATCCACTTCACCCGCTTTCTTTTGCATTCCTGATTTGGTTTCCCCTTGGGTATTTAAAGCCCAGGAACTCCACCTTGTCGCTATCCCATTTGATATGTCCCTTTCTCCCACCTCCAAAATTTCCAATCCAGTTTCCCCTTTGATTTCCCTCACCTTCCTTGATCATCTTCCTCTCTGGGAATGACATGTTGTCTTTGTGTCAGTTCTTGAAGACCCATCAGTGCTCCTCCCCATTAAGCAACATCCTGAGTTCAGGAATGACCAGCAGATGTTCTCCCCGGGCCTTATCAGGCTCTACCACAACTACTCCCATGGCCACCTCCATCTGGCAGCATCCACCAGCCTCACCCCTGAGGACGCATGGTGATGGAACAACAGACTCACTGGACAATGTTATGAGGTCCTGTTAGGACCATGCAACTCCTGGTGACAACTCCGGAACTCCAGAGGTAAGTTGGGTCAAATGGGACTTGGCTTCAGCTTATGTGCTGCGCCCTTACTGTTCATACGGGTGTCCCGGATTTTGGAGGGCAGAGGTAGTGACAAAGAAGAGGCTAGACAGGAGTTATCCTAGTTGATATTCAAGCTGATGTACAGAGGGTATCTAGGAGTTTATATATGGAGGAGAACACATAGCATTAGTAACGGAGTGAAGCAGATGAATAAGGCAGAGGTTGGAAACTAATGTAACCAGAGCTGTGCACCGGAGGGATGAATGCCAGAGCAGTGCACACAGCATGGAGGTATCTATGAAGTGGAACTAATACTAAAGTAGAACAAGGAGGTATCATAATCAGATGTACAGAGGATATGGTTGAACGGAGAAAAGGTCTGGAGGTCAGGTGATACTAAATGGGCGAGATAACACCAGAGATCACTTGATCATGAGTGGAGATGTGCCTGGAGGGCCAAAGATGGACTTGGAGTGTCATGGATATGACAGGTTGAACGACTCCTCTCCATCACCAACTTTTCTCAGTTCTTCCAGTTCGTCCCACAGGATGTCATGCAGCAAATCCTCTCCGCTACTCTCGGACTTCTCAATGAGGAGCAACAAAGATATTACTTTAAGGGACCATCGGCCTTGTCCTCTGAGTCAGGAGTTCACACTCCTGAATCTACTCCAAACCTTGACTCCAGAGCTACTATGACAGTCACCTCTGTGCAGGAAATCCCCTCTCTGCCACAGAGCCCTTGTTACAGAAATCCCCTGGATGTCCAAGGCCGAGGAACACGAGTTTGCTTCATGGATTTCTTCTTCTTTTCCCAAGGACCCCGATTTCGATTTCCTCCAATTCTTCAATCTGCCTTCTGATTCTTTTGACACATAGACGGAGTTTCGTTCATCTTCTGATCTTCTTTTCCAGCCGGAACTCCTGATTCTTTGCGCAGTCCGCAGTATGTCTTCCCTTTGTTCCATTCTGTTCTGTTCTGTTCCTCCCCTTGACCCAGTTTCCTTTACGGACGTATCCCCTTCTAGAACAGCACTCCGCTGTTCCATTTCCCCTTTAGGACTCCTTATTCAGGGTCTGCTCATACATATATAAACGCCCAGTGTACTTGTACTTTTCCCCAGTTAGTTCTACGCAATACAAGTGTAGTATCTAGCCCAATCTGCTTGTAGTCTTGCGAGTCTACTTGTCAAGACCCTTCTCATAGTCTCTCCGCCTATCAAGCGAAGTAGACTCTTCGACTTCACTCCGCCGCAAGGGTAATGTAGGACCTTGGGCTCACAAACCTTCCGACTTTCTCCATCGTTCGTCACGTGACTCCTTCAGATAAAGCTAGGTTTTATGCTTAGCGTAACAGGCTTTGACTGAAATAAGATTGATGATCAGGACCATCAGGCTATGCAAAGTAGGGGAAAAGAAGAATTTTAAACAAGTGTTGCAGCATGGAATGGACAGCAGTGAAATTTTTTGGCCAAACCTTCTGGTCCCAACTTAGGTTGAATAAATCACCTTCAATGTACAAAAGGAGGGTGGTGGACATGCCAATAAAATTACTGTTCCCTTTATCCTTTCCATTCTGTTTCTTGCATGTCCAACTCACTGCTATCCCCTTGTTATGGAACCTTCTATCCCACTTCCTTCGCATTGCACTCATGCAACAAACACTGTAAAGCATCCAGGCCTTCCAGACACTCTGGCCAAATGTTGCACAGTCACCAAAAAGTTTGCTGATGATGCAGAGCGGTTAGAGATTCACATCATGAAGGACACCACAACAATACTCACATTGAATTGCCTTGTGTCCATTGAGGAAGTAATGGAAGCTTCCCAGACCATGCAGCACATGGCATCCAAGAAGGGTATTCATCCAAAGATAAAAAGGTCTATTAAAGATGGAGTGACTGCTGACATCCTAAAAGGTAGGCAGTTTCTGTACTGAAAATGCAGAATAGGACTGATCTTCTAGTATGATGCCAAGCTCACCTTGAGGCTGATGATGAAGCCAATGGGAACACTATCCAAAGCACTGGTCCTGCAAATATAAAAAAGTCAAGTAGCAGGCTTAAACTGTGAGAGCTTCTCATAGCCACTCAGGTGTGCAACCAGAGAGCAGCATAGCTGGCTGTAGAGGGCACAAAGCCCCACAGGAAGGCACTGCCACATGTTGATGGGTCTACCATCTTGTGAATCATTCTTACACCTTCATCCACATGTTGTTACTCACTGAATCTATGTTTTTTTTCCTCAATTTAATTCAGTTAGCCAGCAATGCTGACTGCAAATCAGACGTGCTCACTAAGATCAAGCACTGGGCATTTCATATGAAACAGAAAGAATTCAACACTAGGCAACCATTGCACGCACCTTCCCTTAGCACCGCCACTTCTGTTCCATTGTCAACTCTTGCATCCAATCTCAGCCACAGTACTAGTGCCACAAGTGTCAAGGTTGGTGACTGTGGTGTACCCATCCATGATGAAGACACTTACAGTTGTTTCAGAGAAGATGGTGATGATAGTCAGAAACATAAAGAAGTCCAGTCAACTGGGCAACATAAACAAGTGAGTTATAGCCCACCAAATCTTGGTGATTTTACCTTCACCTTTTTTTTGTAGCATGTCACAGAGTTTACTCAAGTTCCCCTGAGGTTGAAGGAGAGAGTGCCAACTCTGAAGTGGAAGGATCACAATGCAGATGAAGCTTGCATTGAGGACAAAACCTGGGCAGAGGATTTCTTAGGACATGGGATGAACCAAGAAGAGGGGATAGAAGAGGATGAGAATGATGGGCAGTTTGAGCTGGCTGCATGTTGCCTTACAGTGGCCACTTGCTACTATTGCCAGACTAATCAGATATGCTTACACAAAACAAGATCAATTATCAATTACTGATAAGCCCCTTACTACTTATTATGGTAGACATTTGTGAACATGCTTGATTGCCAGCCAGCCAAAAAAGTCAAGGCTACACTGGTGGAAGGGAACATTCACACCCTTGACACTGCATTTACATCTGCCTGCTTTCCTATGCCAAAGATGCCTGGCCCTATTACCCAAACTTGTGGCCAGTTGACGAAAACCCCCACACTCCCCTCTGCCACATCTGCTTCAGTGGTATCCAGCACTGGTACTGGACGTTACTCAAAATTGGACCCTGGTGGCCCAGTCTTGCCTCTTACATTCAGAAATACATAGAAGGCTGTTCTGTCTGCCAACAACTCTGACACACATCCTACTATGCCCCCACTAACTCCGATCAAATCCTTGGCCTCCTGCCCTTACAACAGATCTCCTGCAATCTTATCACCAATCTTCCCCCTTCTTCTGACTTTGATTCCCTTTTGGTTATGGTAGACCATGGGCTTACTAAGGGAGTGATTCTCTGCCCCACTAAGAAAACCGTCTCCACTGAAGAAATCATCTCCCTCTTTTTCCACAAAGTCTTCCTTTGCTTCGAACTCTATGACAAAATCATTTCTGACTGAGGACCCCAATTCACCTCTGCTTTCATCAGAGAACTTGAAAGACTCCTAAATTACAACCTCTCCCTCTCCATGGCCTACCATCCACAATCTAATGGAGAGACCGAATGTGTAAACCAAGAAATAGAGACCTATCTCCACATCTTCTGTGGAGCAAGTCAGAAGAAGGGGGAAGATTGGTGATAAGATTGCAGGAGATCTGTTGTAAGGGGCAGGAGGCCAAGGATTTGATTGGAGTTAGTGGGGGCACAGTAGAATGTGTATCAGACTTATGTTGTTGGCAGGTTTTGAGATATCCAGGGTGACCAGCAGTTTCATGATTATGGCATCTTTCAAGAATCAAGTGGCAAAGAGAGTCATCATTGGGAACGTAGACTTGTCCTTTATATGTAGGTGAGGATACCTGCCTCATGTTGCTAGTTGGAGAGGCAGGAACAAAAGGCAGGGGGAATAGAGCCATCCGTAGATTGAAGGACTTGAAGAATGAGAGGATCAGCAGCAAATGCTGACTGTATATACATACATCGTCAGAGAGGAAGGTGTCAATGATGCAAATGAAAAGAGAAGGGGGTAACTGAAACAACCTTAAAGTGACTGCTTAGGTTGCCAATGATACTTGGACTCAAGAGAGAGAAAGAGAAGAGACTTGTCAAGTCAAAAGAGTCCTTCTTATAATGCTTCAAGGGTAAGCACCAAGAGAACTAGACTAGAGTTCTCTGGTGGTGGCATTGAGCCTTAAGTACCTACTGGAGGTATGTACATGTTTGGGTCGTATCTAACGATCCGGTAACTAATGGGGAATAGAGCATAGGGTAGAGAACGGAAATGAAAGACATAAGGCCAACACACGGTGTGGCAGAATGGAAGGGAAGTGTAGACATGAGGAGGACATGTGTATGAAAGAATGGAAGAGAAGCGTGATTGAATGCTTCTGTGAAGAGGTGAAACATAAGAAGTGTGATAAGGGAGAAGACGAGAAGTCTCATGCGTGAAGCGGAAGCAAGGATGAGTAATAGCACGAGAAAAGGGTGAAGGGTAAGAAATGTCTGTGGGTTACGCAGAAAACGATAAGTCCACGAACATAGGGGTAAAGATAGGGGTTTGTGAATATACCGATTGTAACAGTAACAGGGTTACTCCTTCATTATCAAGATCAGAGCATTGAGAAAGAGCATCAGGCCCAGCAAGTAGTTTTCCAGAGACATGGATCATTTTCAAGTCAAAGTCCAAGAGATTGAGAAGCCAGCAGGTCTGCCTGTGGTTTAAGGCTTGGGGTTGGTGAAAGTAAGTGAGGTTAGAATTCACACACAACCACCATCCCCACTCTGTCACTGGTCAATCTTCCTTCTATCTCTTGATGAGATATGAACCCTGTGACCTTTCCTTTGTAATCTCTGACTTTTCTATTCCTGCAATAGAATCCTGCCTAAAAACCCTCTCCACCACTTGAGACAAAGCCCTCACAGCCCATGAACTCACTCAACAAGTCATGGCATCCCATACTTGTTGAAACCTCACTTCCTTTGTCAAAGGAGACAAAGTCTGGCTGTTACAGAAATCCCCTGGATGTCCGAGGCCGAGGAACACAAGTTCGCCTCGTGGATTTCTTCTTCTCCTCCCGATGACCCCGATTCCGATTTCCTCCGTTTCTTCAATTTGCCTTCTGATTCTTTCGACCCGTAGACGGAGTCCCGTTCATCTTCTGATCTTCTATTCCAACCGGGACTCCTGATCCTTTCCGCAGTCTGCAGTATGTCTTCCTTTTGTTCCGTTCCGTTCCTCCCCTTGGCCCTATTTCCTTTACGGATGTATCCCCTTCTAGAACAGCGCTCCGCTGTTCCGTTTCCCCTTCAGGACTCTTTATTCAGAGTCCGCTCATATGTATATAAACGCCCGCTGTACTTGTACTATTCCCCAGTTAGTTCTACACAATACAAGTGTAGTATCTAGCCCAATCTGCTTGTGGACTTGCCAGTCTACTTGTCGAGACCCTTCTCATAGTCTCTTCGCCTACCAAGCGCAGTAGACTCTTCGACTTCACTCAGTCTCAAGGGTAACGTAGGACCTTGGACTTGGAAACCATCCGACTTTCTCCATCGTTCGTCACGTGACTCCTCCGGATAAAGCTAGGTTCTATGCTTAGTGTAACACTGGCTAGAAGCCAGAAACCTCAAACAATCCATCACCAACCCCAAATTTGCCGTGAAACGTGAAGGCCCTTTCACCATTACCAAATTTCTTTCCCCTATTGTCTACCAACTCCCCCTCCCAAAAACATGGTGTATCCACAATGTGTTCCATGCTTCTCTTCTCTCTCTGTACAAAGAGAACTCCATGCATGGAAAGAACCTCCCTGCACCACCCCCTGACCTTATCACCAGTGAAAAAGAATATGAAAAAGAAAAGATTCTACAACACCGTGGTCCTTGAACAAACCACTCCTTCCTAATCCGATGAAAGGGATACTTAGCTGAAGAAGATTCCTGGGTCCCTGAATGAAACCTGAAAAATGCCAAGTCCACCCTCTCAAACTATAAAAAACTTCACCCTTTCACTTTCCATTCCCCATAATCCTACTACTTGTTCCACCTTTTGCATCTCAAAAATTCTTATATCACTACCATGACTTCTTCTATGTATCTCTACCATTTCTTCCTTTCTGAACTCGAATATTCTGCTCTTACCCCCTCATCTCCTGCCATCACTACCACCTCCCACCACGGAGTAACATCTGTCGACATACCCCTCCATGCCCATAGAACCAGAGATGACTTTTCCACCACCAGCAATCTTACCAAGTTTATCCGCTCCATGCATGACCTCCATCTCTCCATTGCCATTGACTCTTTCCTGGACATGTGGTCTCCCCTCTATTCTCTCTATCATGCCTTCCTCAGAAATTCCTTGCTCAATCAGTATACCAGCCATATCTGCCACATCCAGAAAGACATAGAGGGTTACCTGCTCATAACACTCTACCAACTTGGTATGCTCAAGTTTCTCGAAGACCTAGACCACTATCTCCAGGAATTGTCCTTCACCATGAACTCTTCCTCCTCCTTCCATTCTGCTTTAGCCAGAGACCCTCACTCTACCTCTTTCTCTCCTCTCTCCTCCATCGAAGAGACTACCCTCAGTGCCATGGAATATGCCTGGACAGGAGACAATCATTCCAACTATTCCCCTGATGCTGCTCGAGCCCAATTCCACACCTACTGTACTGGAGGAAATGGATCCTCCCCCCTCATCTCCACCCATCCTCATTACAATGAAGCCTGCTTCTCCTGTAGATGGCTTGGCCATATTCATTCCGACTGCCCCACCTACCAGTCCCCTTCCTGTCTCTGATGGAAGCCTGGTCATGCCACCTATGCCTGCCCACTTTGTTGATCCTCCCCCTTGTTTTCTCGTCCCTCCTCTCATGGATCTCACTCCTTCTCTTCTTCTTGAGGATCTTGTTGTGCTCTCCCTATTCCTCCTCCACATCCTCACTCTCCTTCTCCTGAGTATGAAAACTATGACAACTATGACAACAGTGCAGTTGGTAATATGACTGAATCCCCTTGCAGTGGATACATTGACCTCTGAGGTATGTATATCTTCATCATGGACTTGATTCTAATACAGGGGTAATGTTATGACTCATTCATTCTCTTTTTTGCTAAGTCTTTCTTGAACATTCTATCACGTTACCTGAACGTTCTATCATGTTCTGTTGCATTCCTTGACCTTCCATGCTTATCTCATCTTCTCTTCCTTGTTGCTCACTTCTTTCTTATGTATCTCTGTCTCACAACTCTTCTTCTTGAACATTCTATAAATTTCCATCGCTTTCCATATGTTTAGTCATCTTCCTTTCCAAGCATTATATAAACCAGATGACATTACAATGTATCCCTAAGTTAGACCTCCTCAGGAATACATCTTTCTTCATTTCCTTGAAGCTCTTTGAAAAGTCCTTGTCCTACTTCTGAGTGGACACTCACCTCAAACCTTTAATCCTAAATCAAATCTCTCTAAGAGAATTACATCTCAGACTTCTCATTGTCTAAAGGATAAACTTTCAAAACCTAAGACTGAGGCTATGTTTGGCCCTATCCAGACCAACTGTAACAGGTTGCTGGTCCATTCCAGTGACAACTCCATAGATTTTACTGCTTCAGAGTTTTCAGGTTACCTTGACCTTCCACAGTGGAAAGGTTTCAGGCCAGTCAGAATTTTGTTACTGAGGGTGGTGTCAGATGGCATGCCTGTTGTCAGGAGAAAAGTTTATTTTCTAACAGGTGTCAAACAGCCATTTAGCCAAGGCAGAGTATTTTCTGATGGGTGTCAGATGGCAGTTTAGCCAAGGTTCATTTGGAGTGAACATGGAGTTGTTGCACCAAGGGATGTGCAAGTGTTGAGTCATTTTGAGTTTGTCTGATTAGCTTGCACCAACAGGGCTCATAACCTAACAAGGATTGAAGATCCAGAGTGGAGCGGGGCTAGATAGACTGGAGTAGACTGGAGCTACAATACATGAGTTTCAGTGTAAGTAATAAATGGGGGGAACTCACATCAGCCACTGCCAAAGAGGGTGAAAATGACTGAGATGCCAGTAGGTAGAATAAGGGTTTAAATAGTATGTGGTAAAGGCACACTTGTACCCTGAAGAGTAGGAATGAAGACAGGTCATATGGAGAATGTGTAATAGATACATGGTTTGGACCTCAGAGGTCCAGACTCCACAAAGAAAGAGACATGTCTGTCACACCATTATAAGTCCATTAAGTATTTCCAGGTGCAGAGTCAACTCCAGATCACAGAGTTGGTGGTATTTTGTCACTTTGCCTACACTTTGATTACCCAAAATGCACTACAATTACTACACTCACTGTGGAAAGGGAAAAACAAACCATGCAGATTAGGCACTGAAAAGGTAATGAAAGCGCACAATAATCCAACTTTAAAATCCAATGATAAAATCAAGGAATAGATTCTTAAGAAGTAACTAAATCTAAGGGAAATCTGAGTGGGAAATACTACTGGATTTCACCCTCAAGTTGCTTGTTTCCATGCTCTTGCTATCTATTCAGACATTAGAATAGACTTGAATCCATATCAGAAGACCCCATGAATAGATTAATGAATAGATTAAAATGGATCTACATTTTCTCAGTTTAGATGATAAAAGACCCTGTCCTGGTGGTTCCATTTGCCTTGCCCCAGCAATCAAAAACCTTCCCCTTCGTCCCCCCCTCCCAGCTGTCCTCATGTACTCAGGAAACACCACCCTTGATGACGTTGACCTGTTCAATTCTTGTGTGATAAAGTCACACACATCACCAAATGGAGTAGACATAAACATCAATGGAAACTTTGACACAGCTGCCATTGTCTCCATGAATAATGTGCATAAGGTATTGAATCAGCACAAATCTAATGTTGCCAGTGGGTTACTGCCTGTTGTGGACTGCTTGGCACTCAACAAATGTATCCATCAGTTGCTCACCTTGTCAGAATGACAGACAATACTTTGTCTCAATGTGACTTCATTTCCTCAGTCATTATCAGATGCCATCCCCCTGTAGTGTTGCCAAAGTTTGGTTAACTGCAGTTTTGGGGCAGTTAACCAGCATTGAAACACAAAATCTAGCAAAGACACCAGCATGGTTTGAAGTGGTTTGGGGGTGTGATTACTTAAAACCACCCCAAACCACTCTCATCTCCTGCAGAACATTGCTGGTTGTTGTGCTACAGTATACCATTGGAAATCCACTGTGAGACTGAAACTGTGGCAATACTATCCCCCTGTATATTGGCATGGCAGTTATCTATGTCTACAAAACATATCTACCAATCTCGGCATCACCAATGGATCACAAGGCACCATGCAAAAAATATTTACTTCAATGTGTTCCTTGAA
>JBBPNN010000797.1:0-15750 GCA_038090935.1 Hortiboletus campestris | reverse complement strand
GAAACTTATCTAATAATGGTGAGTAATATGGATAGCGTAAAGATGAGGTCATAGACCGTTCTAGAATCTGGTATCAGAAATAGAATATCTGAATATGAAATACCAGAATTCTCAACAGAGCTAACCGGTTCAGCATATCTTCTCTGCCGCCGTCTCTTTCCCTCTATAAAAGTGTTTCTATGGCTGCCAACTTCTTCAGCGTCCCAGTCCTCGACTTTGCCCTTATCAACGACGAGGCTCATAAGCCCGAGTTCATCGACCAACTAAGACATGCGCTCATCAATGTCGGCTTTCTCTACCTGAAGAACCACACCGTTCCACAGCAAGTCATTAACGATCTCATCGGGTATATCCCCGGCCTCTTCGATCTCCCGCAAGAGGCAAAGAACAAGATTCTCATGGCAAACTCCCCTCATTTCTTGGGGTATTCAAAACTTGGCGCGGAGCTCACGAAAGACAAGACAGATTACAGGGAACAGTTTGATTTCGCAACCCCACACGAGACCCAGTGGAGACCCGGCGCTCCGGAATACTTGCGATTATGGGGACCTTGCCAGGTGTGTGACCACCTCAGAGGTCGACGGTCCGAGTTGACGACCGATCGGGTTCCTAGTGGCCTGACGAACGGCTCATACCGGGATTCAGAGATACCATCGAAACTTACTTTGCGCACGTGCAGCAACTCAGCTATCGCTTCATTAGTTTACTCGTGGAAGCGTTCGGTCTCCCGTCGGATGCGCTTAACAAATTCTACGATAGAGATGAGCTGATGCAGCACAGAGGAAAGGTGAGATTTGGATGCGGACGAGGGGTTCCCACCGCGCCTGGTACCGAGACGTGCTTCTAGGTCGTCAAGTACCCAGCCAACGACGGGTCGCTCACCGATCAAGGCGTCGGTGCTCACTACGACGCTGGTTTCCTCACATTCGTAAGTAGATCTCCGCAGCCCCTCAGATAATGCTCTAGGCCTGATCCGTGTTGCAGCTCCTCCAAGCTTCTCCCCATCCTGGCCTCCAAGTCCAGAACCTTTCTGGCGAATGGATCGACGCCCCTCCTATTCCAGGAACCTTTGTCGTGAACATTGGAAAGGGCAAGTGACGATGTCTCAGCTCCGTTGTCGACCCCGCTGACACACTCGTCAACAGCCCTCGAATTCGTCACCCGCGGTCTCGCACGCGCCACCTCTCATCGGGTCCTCTTACCCCCCATCGGTTCGACGCCCCGCTACTCCGTACCTTTTTTCCACAATATCAGCCTGAACGCACGTCTCCCCGACGAAGTGCTCGACTGTACGTCCCCCTCCCGTCCAGTGTCATGCGTGAACCCTGACTCGTTCACCACGCACACGAACAAATAGTCCCCACAGATATTCTGAAGCTCAAGGATCTGAGAGGTGACCCCGCCACGACAGATTGTACGTGACACTTGCTTCCGTGCCCCCTTCTCTTCGAGCTCCCGCACTCCCGCCGCGCGCGCACGCGTCTGACCCCCATCCTCCCCCCCGTTTCGTAACAGCCGTCAACTTCAGCGAATTCGATCGCGAGCCTTCCGGTAAAGTCAACTTGATCGGCCGTGTCAAGTGAGTCCATGCGCTGCACGTCGGCAGCAGCGGTTTTGGACCATCGGATGTACAACGCTGACGTGCGTATCGTGTTTAGGAGCCACCCAGACGTCGCCGAGCGCCACTATCCGGACTTGTTTAAGCAATATTTCCCGTCTGGGCTCCCGAAACAGGTCAGTGCGTATTAAAGAGGCATGTGCTTGGGCACCTGGATGGCGAAATGAGGAGGCGGATAACATGTACTTGCGATCGTATGCCATGGATGTATAACATTCATAGAAATCGTCTTCCCAGTCAGGACCTAATATTTCTAAATTCCATGGCACGATTTCACGGCAATGCACTGAATCGAACCATGGCAAACAGCTAGGATGACATTTGTCTGTGCCCTACATACCCTAGTACACCGCAGGACCATTCCAACTTGTCGTCCTATGTCCGGACACTGAACCCCTCCCAACCCCATGTCCGGACACCGCGCCTAGGTAAAATTCAAACTTCGCCTTTTTTGTCTGGCATGGGATGGGAATAATCAGAGGTCCCGTTACCTCCCGATGATGGCATGATGAATCCCAGCCATGAGCTGATGGCAGAGCATATCTTCTCTGCCGCCGTCTCACTCTCTATCAAAGTATTTCCATGGCTGCCAACTTCTCCAGCGTCCCAGTCCTCGACTTTGCCCTCACCAACGGCGAGGCTCATAAGCCCGAGTTCATCGACCAGCTAAGACATGCCCTCATCAATATCGGCTTTCTCTACCTGAAGAACCATACCGTTCCACAGCAAGTCATTGACGATCTTATCGGGTATATCCCCCGCCTCTTCGATCTCCCGCAAGAGGCAAAGAACGAGATTCTCATGGCCAACTCCCCTCATTTCTACGGGTATTCCAAACTTGGCACGGAGGTCACGAAAGGCAAGGTAGATTACAGTGAACTGTTTAGTTTCGCAACCCCACACGAGACCCAGTGGAGACCCGGCGCTCCGGAATACTTGCGATTATGGGGACCTTGCCAGGTGTGTGACCACTCCACGAGGTTGACGATCCGAGTTGACGACTCGGCGGTCCGGTTCGTAGTGGCCCGACGAACGGCTTATACCGGGATTCCGACATACCATGGAGACTTACCTTGCGCACGTGCAGCAGCTCAGCTATCGCTTCATCAGTTTGCTCGCGGAAGCGTTCGGTCTCCCGTCGGACGCGTTTAACAAATTCTACGATAGAGATGAGCTGATGCAGCACAGAGGAAAGGTGAGATTTGGATGCGGACGAGAGGTTCCCACCGCGCCCGGTACCGAGACGCGCTTCTAGGTCGTCAAGTACCCAGCCAACGACGGGTCGCTCACCGACCAAGGCGTCGGTCCTCACTACGACTCTGGCTTCTTCACATTCGTAAGCGATCTCCGCGACCCCTCAGATAATGTGCCAAGCCTGATCGGTGTTGCAGCTCCTCCAAGCGTCTCCCCATCCTGGCCTCCAAGTCCAGAACCTTTCCGGGGAATGGATCGACGCACCTCCCGTTCCCGGAACCTTTGTGGTGAACTTTGGAAAGGGCAAGTGACGACGCCTCAGCCCCGTGACTCGGAGTCAGGTCCGCCCTCCGCTGACACGCGTCAACAGCCCTCGAATTCGTCACGCAGGGTCTCGCACGCGCCACCTCTCACCGGGTGCTCTCTCCCCCCATCGGCTCGACGCCGCGCTACTCTGTACCCTTTTTCCAAGGCATCAGCCTGAACGCACGTCTCCCCGACGAAGTGCTCGACTGTACGTGCCTCTCCCATGCGCGAACCCTGACTCGTTCATCACGCACGCACGAACAAACAGTCCCCGCAGACATTCTGAAACTCAAGGCACTGAGAGGTGACCCCGCCACGACAGATTGTACGTGACACTTGCTTCCGTGCCCCCCTTTACTTATTCGAATCCTACGCCATGTCGCAACAGCCGTCAACTTTACCGAATTCGACCGCGAGCCTTCGGGTAGGGTCGTCTTGATCGGCCGCATCAAGTGAGTCCGTGTGCTGCACGGTGTCGGCAGCTGTTTTGGACCGTCAGATGCGATGACACTGACGTGCGTGTCGTGTTTAGGAGTCACCCAGACATCGCCGAACGCCACTATCCAGACTTGTTCAAGCAGTATTTCCCGTCTGGGCTCCCGAAACAGGTCGATGGGTATTAAAAAGACATGCGTCTGGGCAATTGGACGGCGAAATGAGGAAGCGGATAGCATGTACTCTCACGATCTTAGGCATACTCATATCATGCATGTACAACATTTTAGTACCGTGTCCACGAGGCCGCGACAACTCGGCGATCACGGACGCATCCGCCAGCAGAGCCGATCTAAAAGGTCCAACTTGTGATTTTGTCAATTTAATGAGGTAATGACACGGCAGTGGATTAGATGCGAGTCAAGAAGGTCGATGGGTTGTAAAGAAAAGCAAGTACACAACGATCAGAAAAGCCTGGATATATACAACGTTAGCATATGCGGGGATGGGATGGGTGGGATGAAGAAGTAATTTGTGTCGACTCTTGAAGAGCAGACGCAGAAGACCCGTGCAGGAGCACACTAAGTCTGCTTGCGCCGCCCAGCGACATTGAACTGTAAGAGCAGTGTATACAAATGGAAGAAATAGAAATGCAGCATAGAATACACCATGGCGAAACCGCCAGCGTGGCGGAGTATAAGAGCACTCGACGCCACCACTTGAAGCTGACGATCGGTCACGACTTGAGCGGCGGGGGTATGGTCTTGGATGTCCGTCGCTGTGGAATCAAGGTCATCCTCACGAATCGTTGCTGTGCGCTCTATAATAGGAACTTGAGAATCGGGGATGTCCATCTCATCAGCAGCGGGGGTCGCAGATAGTCAACTGGATCCTTCCGGGACATTGATCCAAGCTGTTTCGGGAGGGGTCGAAGGAGGTGGAACGTTCTCCTCATCGCTGTCCTCGTCCATATTGCTATCGCTCTTATCATCGTCCTTGGGGACCTCGGCGCCGGGAACAGAACCAGATTCGTCTTCACTCTTATCCAACTCGCTCCTGCTTCTGTTCTCTTGTTCCTGAAGCTGTTGACGGAGCTTGGTCAACTCGAGTTCCTTTTTCTCGAGTTCGGCCTTCTCTTTCTCCTTCTCGATGAACTCCTTCCTCCTTTTTTCGCGCTATACACGAAAACAATCAGCGTCACAATCTCGGAGATTCAAGTGATATGATGGAAAGGTCGGCAAACGGAGATTTGCGCCGAGCACTCACTTCCAACTTCTCCTTGAGTTCCCGTGCTTCCTTTTCCTTCTTCAGACGTTCCCTCATTTCCCTCTCGCTGACAACCCAGGCGGGCACCCCTTCCGCTGCGGCTTCAGGTTGCGACTTGTTTCGTAGCAAGTCTACGATTTGCAAAAAGGAGAAACGTTATGTCAGCAAAGATTTTACCCCCACCAACGCACCAGCACACGCCCAAACAAGAGATCTCCCTGCCCAAAGGTCACAGTTGAAATCAAACTCACATCCTTGCAGCGCCGCAACGCTGAACTCGTCGTCAGGGATCGAATCTGCAAACTTCTTGGCCAGTTGGGCAAGCTTGACACCGTCCAAGGGTTTGGCAGAGTGTTGGCAAGCAACAATGTGCTCTTCAACAGGAGGTGGGAGATATGCCTGGTTCTTCGCGCCGAATCCATCAAAGCCGGCGACGGATTCGGGCGGAGATTGCGAGTTCCTGCACGAGGACGCCAGGGACGAGGTCGACGAAGCGAATGAAGGCGACATGGACCACAAAGTGGAGGAATGAGATGACGGCGAGCGAGGTGCTGGCGTCGAGGGAAGCTCAATGCCTTCCAGGTCACCCTCTATGGGTTCTTCATCCTTGTCGGTCGACGGAAAGAAGTTACGGAAAAGAGCTTCTGCCTGCCATTTGGAAGCGTTCTTGAACTCGATCCAAACGTCCATACGACCAGGACGTGAAAGTGCAGGGTCCAGACGCTCCAAGTGATTGGTAGTGCTGTAATTGTTGTCAGCTGGGTGCCAACAAAGCAGGTGGCTGAGACTCACGCGAAGAGGATGCGGCCCTCCGCAGCGGCAACGCCATCCAAGGCGTTGAGAAGACCACTCAAACTGAGTGTATTTACATCCGAGATGTGGTCCTTGTGGCGTCTGTGGCGACCACTCGACGTCGAGGGCTGATCTGGAACAGTGGCCTCCTCCCCGTTGCTGTTGCCCGAATCAGGAGTTCCGTTAGAGCTTTTGTCGCGGGTGACACTGCGAGTGAACGCGGCGTCCAAGTCCTCGAGAAGGACGATGCAGCGAGCGGGTACACGGCCCATGAGCGTGGTCAGGGTGCTGTCACTGATCCACGAAGAGGACAGGGACAAGGTATAGATGTCAAGCATCAACTCTCCCGCTATTGCATGGATGAGAGAGCTCTTCCCGGATCCTGGGACGCCGTGAAGGAGGTAGCCACGACGGAATGGGATGCCACGGTCGGCGTACCACTAGAGTCATTAAGTAAGCTGCGCATTAGGGGATAAGAAGCGAGAGATGACATGCCTTCTCGGACTTGAGGAAGTCACGAGCATCATTGAGAAGCATCTCCTTGACACCTGGATTCAAGACGATGGACGACATGGGACGCTTGTGACGGGAATCTGTCCAGCGCCAACTACCATGCGAATCTGCAAAGTAGATCTGAATGCGGTGGATGGCCTCTGCCTCGTACTCCTTCTTTGCCTGGAGGACGAGCTGCTTGAGGATGGTATTGCTACGAGCCACGACGCTGTGTGAGGGCCGTGTCAGTTGGCACAAGTTGAGATAAGAAAAATAAAACGAGTACCTTATTGACAAGACCTCACAGCCGCTGCCGTCCGTCTTCTTGCTGCGACGCACCCTGAGCCAGTGACCCCTGTAATAGATGGTGTGCGTCGTGTCTGGCGTGGGTTGGAAGACAACCCGTGTCTTGACTTTGCCAGGCGGGGCATCCTCGTCACCTTCCTCTTCCTCGTCGCCAAACGAGTTGTCGGCGGTCTGGGTGCCTGAGAAGCCAGGCGTCGTCGTTCGCGTGGTCGTCTCGAACTCCCTAGAGCGTTGCCACTCTGGACGACGAGAGAGCCACAGCATGAGCCAGTCGTAAGGGTAGTCTTCCTCAGAGAAATGAGCAGTGAGGAAAAAGGCTACATAGCAGTCGTCAGCCGAGTGAGTCATACATAGGACGGCGCTTACAGTTGACAAAGTGAGACCTACGACGGGGATGAGGGGTCAGTGTGAGGACGAAGGAATTTCACCTGGATACATACCATGCAGAGCTAGATACCCTGCGTGCAGTTTCGACAGTGCCTCCCAAGACGACGAGCTTTACGCCGTCAATGACCGAAGAGCCGCCTGCGCCGCCGACGAGAGGCTGAACGAGTGACTTGAGAGCGTCCATGACGGTGAGGGTGTGTTTGCGACAGCGTACAATCCAATGCTGCGACGGAGACTGGAAAAAGTGGGAGTGAAGGGGACGTGGTGGGAGTGTGAGTGCAAGGTATGAATGGGTGCGTGAAGCGATGTAGGGTCTCTAGACAAGCTGTGTATGGAGCAAGGCAAGGCTATAACTAGTGTCTAGAAGTTCTAGACGTCCACTGACTCGGTCAACCACGGTTCCGTGCTGCGGCTATGTCAAGTCTTGGACGAGGTGGAAGCAAGTCAAGACGCGTAAGCACAAGTCGTGGGTTCATAAACGCCGTCCGCTCCCCTGCAACCACGCCACAGGGTCGCAAGCGAATTACACTCTTCACTCATATCCACTACATATTACAGTTACAGGGCTATGTGACTTGGTAGTATAGTCCCTCCACAGCAACATTCGCCTGCCATATCCCCAGCCTACGGACCACCCGAAGTACCAGGGGAGCGGGCAGAATGAACACATACGACACAGGAACCAACAGCATCAGCGCTATCGATATGCAAAGAGTGATACTGGGCTTGATCACGAGAAAGTAGAACAGCGCTTGGTACGTCGTCGCATCCGTGAACTGGCAGTGGGGACCAAGTAAGCATCAACGGCAAGGAGACGGTCGATGGACCCACCATGGCATAGGCGTTCTTGTAAAACGAGGTTTCATATTGCACATCTGACGTACCTGTCTCGGCCGCGGAAAGCTCGGGAAGGCGTGTACGCCGGAATATTGGTCTGGGGGGATATGGCGGAGGATAGGCTAGTGGGCCATGAAACTTTGTTTGTAATGCAAGCTGAAAATACATAGATAAGGGGGAAGTCTAATGAGAGGAGGGAAGAAAGGCAGACCTCGCCTCTGGCAAATGCCCTGGCCCCAAGAAGATCAAGGAAGCACAGCAAGGCTCCAAGGGGCAACGTGATGAGAAGTGTTGTGCCGGTCTAGAACACGCTGTCAGCCACCAGCACATACCGCTCAACACCGGAAGCCGCCACCGCCAAGAAATTGAACACTTACCAATGTAAAGACGAACAAATATACCCACGCAATCAACGCATAGGGAAAATTGATCACCATCAAGTGGAAGACTGCGGCGTGGTAGGCCTTGCGGCCCATTGGACGGAAGTACGTCGCCCACGCACGTTTGTGGCGGGACCAGCGTCCTGCATTGTGAGCATGCCCGTCCTGACCAAGTGGGTCTTGGTGCCCATTCCTCAACGCCTCAAAGATATCGACATCGGGCTCGCTCTCAGAGTCACGGCAGAACGAAAGGACGGTTTGGGTGAAGGAACCTGAAGAAATGACTGTGCTGGCATGTGAGTCGGTGCGATGTTGCCTTGGGGCGGGGTGAAGCAAGGGCGTGGATTCACTGGGGAAGAAATGCGGGTGGATATTTGGAGAGACGGCTTGTTCTGCCAAAGCGTCAGCATCTAGCGACGACAGCGTACTTCGTGTCGAGATGGGGGCTGTTGCACGCAGGGGATGTCTGCGCGGGGTGCGAAGTGTTCTTGAGCGCCGTTCTGGAGAAGGATAGGGAGGCGGCGGGTCATTGGTGGGCAGGTCGAGCAGACCCAAGGCATTTTGTGGATCTACGGTTGACATTCTGCAAGTCGAAAGACGAGCTGCAGACGCAGGGCACGTGCGAGGATGTCACGGGTCCGATTTCGGTTAGTGCAATCGTTGCTTCCGGACGACAGATCCGAACGCACCGCAAGCCGCGCCGCATTTCATTGTGCTAACCGAGCCATAAATTTTTGAAATGCATTGTACGCTCGCACCGCACTCACGACCCTTTGTCCAGACCACCGGTCGAGAACACGGTGACGTGAACACATGAAACGCAGCAATTGGATGGCGCTATAGCCAAGTGGTTACGGCGACAGATTCGAACCTCGAACATCTGTTACTCTTCGAGTGCGCAGGTTCGAATCCTGCTGGCGTCGTGCATTCTTTTTGCCGAATGCGGGCTGGTCACATGTGATACGGTTTGACGTGCGCCATTGATAGAGTTGCTGACGGGTCGACAAATTCAGCGTTACCATGCAAGCGACAAAGCCGTGCAATGGACGCCGCAACAGGGCGGTGTTAGCGATTTGGATTCTCACTCGGTTGGTGGTGAGCTGAACGAGGCGAGCCTCGGCTGGATGGAGATGCGACGACTACGGGGGCGGGGACGGACAGGGTGGGGTGTGCGGGGTTTGCGGAATGTCCGAAAATGGCAAGATAAGAAGATGCCGATGTTGCCGAGGTGTGAATAATTTTGTGACAAGTGTTTTTTTCGAGTTGCTAACGTGCTCGCTCCCGAATTCCCATCTCTGCTAATTATTGCTCAATCCTCCGCTCCTTCCCACTTTTCGTTTCATCTCCTCCCCTTCTTGTTCGACCTTCGCCCTTTTCATTTCCCTCTTCGTCCCCCCATACCAGTCCGCCCCTCGACATGGGTTGTGTTCAGTCCACTGGCATCGATAACGAGGCAAAGGCCCGTGCGTACTCTCTTCCCACCATCATGGCACTCTTTCACCGTTTCTCACTCGACAGGCAATGACGAGATTGAAAACCAGCTCAAAAAGGACCGAATGTTGGCAAAGAACGAGATCAAAATGTTGCTTCTCGGAGCGGGAGAGTCTGGAAAGGTTCGTTCTCGTCCATGGTTACGACGTGCTCCACTCACCGACTTGACCCCGACCTGCAGTCGACGGTGCTAAAGCAGATGAAGCTCATCCATCATGGTGGTTACAATGACCAGGAGCGTGACTCGTACAAGGAAATCATATACTCCAACACGATCCAGTCAATGCGGTATGCCCGGCTTTTCCCCCTTGCTGCTCGTTGTAACACCCCGAATGTCCAGCGCCATTCTTGAAGCGATGCCTCAGCTTGATATCACCCTGTCACCCCAAAACGACGCTCGAAGAGCGGTCGTTCTTGCTCTTCCGATACAAATCGAGGGCGATGTCCTCCCACGAGATGTCGTGGATGCCGTCCGGGGTCTATGGCGGGACGGAGGGGTCAAGGAAGCAGTCCGCAGGTCTCGCGAATTCCAACTCAACGACTCGGCGGTCTACTATTTCAATTCAATTGACCGCATGTCAGCACCCGGATACCTTCCAACTGACCAGGATATCCTGCGAAGTCGAGTGAAAACCACTGGCATCACGGAAACCACCTTCAAGGTGGGGGAGCTAACTTACAAATTATTCGACGTCGGTGGTCAGCGAAGCGAACGGAAGAAATGGATTCACTGCTTCGAAAATGTCACCGCCCTTGTCTTCCTAGTCAGTCTAAGCGAGTATGATCAAATGCTTTACGAGGATGAAAGTGTGGTACGTACAGTTTTTTTTTTGTTCGTTTTTCGTTCTTGGAAACTGAATCCCTCGTAGAATCGGATGCAAGAAGCATTGACGCTCTTTGATTCGATATGTAACTCTCGGTGGTTTGTCAAGACATCTATTGTGAGTATTTCCGTACTATGCAATCATGATTACTTGATCTCGTTCTCTGGTGTAGATTTTGTTCCTGAACAAGATCGACTTGTTCGCCGAGAAGCTCCCGAATTCACCCCTTGGCGATTATTTCCCAGACTATACCGGTGATGATAACTATGACGCTGCATGCGACTATTTGCTACACCGTTTCGTGGCGCTCAACCAAAACGCCGCAACAAAGCAGATATACGCACACTATACTTGTGCAACGGACACCCAGCAGATCAAATGTAAGGTTCAGCATTGTTCAACGCAGGACCGATGCTGATTTATTGCCAACCAGTCGTCCTGAGTGCTATTCAGGACATTCTGCTGCAAATCCACCTACGGGAATGCGGTCTCCTGTGATCAAGGCTCTGCCTTCTATTCCCGTTCTGCTGGACTCGTCCCTTCCTTGCATCGTATATCTCATCATTCGTCATGTAGTCACTAAGTTCATGGCCTTCATCGCATCATACTTTCACTCACCATCTTCACTATATCTCCCTTTCCTTTTTCACAGCCTCCACTTTGGGTCCTGTTGAACTTGTTCGCAGTGTCCGCTTCGGGCTGTGCACGTGGGTTGCTGTCTTTATCTCGTTTCTAATTTCACTTTCATTTCGCGTCTCATTCGCCGTTTTTGTTCTATCTTCACGGGGGTAGCGTGAAAGCCTAGTATACCCGCTTTTTACGATCCGCTGTAATGACGAGTGGTTTCCCTCGCATCGTCGTTCGTCTTTCCTTTTTTTTATTACTTATGCTTTGCTCTTTGAGGAGGGTATAATCTTGGATGGGGCTCCACCGCTTTTTATGCATCGAGCGCTCGTTCCGACGATGTATGTACATAAGTATGGAATGACCAGTTGATGACTGATCCGATGCACTGACAAGGGGACCTTGTACGGATCGCAACGGAACAGCGGTGCTGCCAACGCTCTGGACAGCCAGTTGAATCAAACGATATATGTCATGCCAAGTCTCCATATGGCGCGGTGGACGGAGAGCCGATTTTAAAGCGGTCGGAAAGAACCGCTGCGCCCGCATCATGCGCAGCACGAGCGCTTCCAAGGACAGCGCCTGTGGAGTATACGACTTTGGGAGGGGGGTTAAATAGCTAGACAAGACAAGTAGAGACATGCGTTTTAAAATGTGCATAGACGGGATGGAATAGGATAGAATGTGGGTCACAAGTAGGACAGAATCGTCACTGTGGTGTTACAAGGGTGCGTTCGACTCTCGTTTGACCGCCTCTGGCATGTCCGAGACACGCCCCACGATGTTGTATCGTTTCCTGGAGAGAGCGCGGTATGGGCACGGAGACACGAAACCGAAACACGGACGTACGAGAAAAACGAGTGCCAGTCGTCGAGGACCTTTCTCTCGTTCTCGGGGAGGGTGCTATAGTCGGGTACAGCGTCCACGGGCTCGAGGCTCGACAGACCGAGACCCTTGGAGCCGTCCTTGCCCGCAAAGATATTGTACGAGCCGCCTTTGCCATACACGTCGCGCTTTCGGGTGACGTCAAATACGTCGCCTGTGCGTTGCAGCGTGGCAGTGGTCAGGGCGTGCGCGAATACGTATGAGACGCACTGACCTTTGATCGAGACGTAGATCGGTTTGGTGTCGTCAGAGCCGTCATACTGGGCGAGTTCGCGTTGCAAGAACGGGTCGTTCTTGGGTGGATCGAGGTCGTCTCTGGGCGCTTGCATGATCGTCTTAAGCGAGTCCTGGTTGTCTGTCACAGTCTGTGTGGTGGGCGGTGGATCAGGTGCAGGACGGGAGAGGGGACGACGATAAAAGAGGTAGAGCACGGGGAGGCCGGCGAGCGCGAGCACGAAGATCAGGTGCGATAGCATGCGCTTTTTCGTTCGCAGACAGAAATTAGACGCGAGTACGGAAAGTGCCGCGCCGTTCATCGAGCAGGCCCCGCCGTGCACTCCTCCCCGGCGCCGCCGCCACATCAGCCCCCTCTCTCACGCACGTCTTCCTTTTCCCTCTCTTCTCCTTCGCGGGTCCCTGACTAGTGCACGAGGCCAATATACACACTAATCTCCTCGGTGCGCCCGATCCATGGTGGATCCAGACACGTCAAGGAGCCTTTAGGCTTCTCAGGGCCCGCCCTTGCTTAAACTTTGTCGCTAACCACCCAACATCCTCCGTGAAGCGTGCACCTCGGGAAAATAGCTCGATCTGATCTTCGATCCCGGACCGGACCTGATCGTCGACGCCGTGGTCATAAATCTCGCCCCTATCAACTCGACACCGATCGAGAGTTTTGATTCCGTGAACGGTGTCGAATTTCAGACGAGGGTATCCGTATGTGTACGACGCATGTTACAATACAATGTCGAATAGGAATTTCTCGAATCATGGAAAGGGGAAAAGATTGGCAGGGACGAAAACGAAGGAAGCAAAGAAAAGATTATGCGAACAACGGTGGTACGCGAAAACAGTAAGCATGTGTAGGTAAATGAATCGAGAATCTGAAGGTCAAGGTGTACGGTACCAAATCAGAGGCTACATGGAACGCACTTATGAACATAACTGGTGATGTATACTTGCAGACACAAACGAGTGAGGGTATAGGGTATTCAAACCGGTGGCATAAGGCTCACCCCCCTCTGATATGCAGGGGAAGGGAACAGTTGGGCGGAAGGGGGGGGTTAATATTCGTACAGTGACAGGCATCCGTAACCCGCTTTCGTAACTCGTCGCACTTGCTTTGCAGCACTGAACACGATCAGACTTCGTCTCGGCTCCGACCATTGATGGAGAAGCATGCACTTACTTGGGCAAGGCCATAACGTGTTCAGCACATCCAGAGGAACAATGATGTCTTTGGCAACTTCCAACGCGTCAATCAACGTATTGTCATTCTCCCACAGGGAAAGGCATCTGTTTCCAAATCCAGTCAGACGAACACTCTGCTGTAAGAGGGCACCCACATAGACTCTTGGCTGGCAAACCATGTCACTTGGAATGGCCTCCTCGTAAACAAGTCACCGTCCGACTCGCCAAGGCGGTCAATCGACATCCGGACTCTCCTGACGAAATGACTCTGGTGGTATACTACACCGGAATTAACCAGCTAATAGATCGGAAATGACAGTTGCAAACTCACGCCATTGCTCAGTGTGCTTACGGTTGAACGATGGCAGGTTTCCGGCTTCCCGACCATGCAGACTACACAGAATGGGATCAGACTGGCACAGGTGTTGAATAACCTGGAGGACGTCACTTACGTCTGCAGAATGGAGGTGAGCATCATCTGTGTACTATTTGGGGATAAGCCGACACCAGCATGCTGTCAGAGCAACCCTAACGAGGAAGAAAAAAGGGCACGCACTTATACACGTACTCTCGACACATGTACAGCAGCGCTATATCGAGGTTGCACGTGTGAGAGTCCAGCGCATTCTGTATTTCTTGAGTTTCCCGCCAAGATTCCAAGGCCAACTCGGACGTATTTTCCCTCGAGTAGGTGTTCTTTCTAAGGCGAGTCGTGCAGAAATTCCAGAGGAGCATGCTGCGGCAATAAAGGGCCCATATCGAGTCCTTTGGTGATTGCATCTTGTGTTCGGTGGAGCCACGCTCGGATACCTCACCCGGGAATAGTAACCGGAACTAAACAAAGGGGTCATTAATCCAATGGAAATGAACTCCACATCCGATATAAAAGAGACAATAAACACACATTGGCAGGGTCCGTGAGGTATAGATCCGTTGGCTCCTTCCGAAAAGCAATACAATGCGACGTATAGCTGGCCACGAGGTTGAGCGCGCTCCAGCACAACCTTCGGCAAGACTCTTTGTGCATCTCCTCGGGGGTCCACGCGGGGTCCCAGGGTGGAGCGTACGACCAAGAGGAAGAGAAATGATCAGTGACAATTGACGCGTTAGGCGGGACAGGGATGCATGCGCATTTCCGCGAAGAGGAACGCGGGGAGCGAAGGGTATCCTTGGACATGCCATCATATGATCTCTTGTGGGCGACCGGGACGGTGTTGGGAGTGAATGCGGATACTTCGGGTTCGTTGTTATCCAAAAACGTCAAGCCAAGGGCTCGGACGATGTGATCCAAAAGGATGAGGGACTGTCTCTCGCGTTCCGGTGTGTAAAGATGATGCGCGGAAGATTCAAAGACGGCGAGGATCTGTCAAGTAATGTGAGAACAAGGGGTTGCGAGGTAGAGAATGGGCACGCACAAGTGCGGCTTTCGCAAGGGTCATGTCGATCCATTGTGCATTCCAGGACGCCTCCAGAGAGGCTTGGGCTTGGTCCCGGAGCCAAGCTGCACGTGTTCGGCCTTGGGTGCCCAGTTCCATCTCGCTCGATTTCATGAGGGTGGCGAGAGCTAACCCGGCAAAGACGAGCGAGGGTTGCATCAACGACCGGTCTTCAGGGTTGTACAAACTTCGCATAAAGTCAGGGACATTGACAAAGGAAAGCCAGTAGCCAGTGGTCGTAAATCTGGGAAAAGGGTCAGGAAAGGATGGAGAGAATGCACACAGGACGCACAGGCTAGACAAGTCAGAAGCGATGTCCTTGAGGCTAGAGAGCCAACGAGTTGAGAGAGACGTTCCGATGGAACAAGAGTTACGTACGATTGGTCGCGGGTGGGGGAGTAGCTGCTGACAAGGTTATCCCACCACTCCTTCCGGTTGTACTGGACCAAAGGGGTGGAAGGTATCCGGAGCTTGTCGACGATATGACGGTCGGGATGCTGCTGCAAGGGTATTGTGTAAGCCGGATGGAAAAGCTGAATGGAACATACGGTGGAGTAACCATCGGCGGACGACAAGCCCCTGGAGATGGCGGAGGAGGAAAGTTTGGATTCCTGGGGGGAGAGGGAAGGTTGGTTCAAGCGGATGTGGCCGTCTTGTTCGATATCGGAGGTTCTGAGGGCGGGCGGATCGAGGGGTCTACGATCCTCGGGACCTTCCTGGGGATCTGGAGCGCGGGTGGATGTTCTCTTCCTTTTGGAAGGAGGCATTGGCGGAGCCGAACCGTCGGCCGGACGCTTCTTGCAGGAACGCTGACGGGTGCCGGGACGCTTATCGGGGCCTCTTCGCTTTGGGACAGCATCGTACTGGCACTCGTTCGATCGGCGGACGCAGTTATGGCATATCGGGCGAGTTGAGTCACAACGGATCTTCCTGGCGCGGCTTCGAAAGCAGGTGAACAACTCTGCGAGAAGCGGACGGGGATGCTTACCATTGGCGACAGGCGATGACAAGGTTGGAGCCTTCACGCCGCGGAGGGGGGGCCTGTGTTGCGGGGGAGGAGTGCTGGG
>JBBPNN010000796.1:0-15763 GCA_038090935.1 Hortiboletus campestris | reverse complement strand
CCAATTCACCATCACTTTCGATATCTCCGCTCCCCATCCCAAGATCCCCAAATGTCGCCGTGATGCTCTCTCCAGTTCTATCTATGATCCCCCATCTCCCTCGTGTTTGAATGAGGCCGATGACAGCCTGAAGACTCTGAACATCCATTATGATGCTTGCCCTCCGCTCTGACATGTACACGTTCTCCTTCGTCGCATCCTTACCATCAGTGTTCCACGGTGTAACGAGTGCAAGGGCAACCGTGCGCCCGCTGAAGCAAGCAAAGAATGCCTTGGTAGGTAAGGTGACGACCAAGATTTTCTCGAGGTCACCATAGCCCAGGTACTTCACTATCCGTGTGCGGTCCTGGTAAGTTATTTCGTACTGCGCACTTTGTGGTCAGATCTATAGGATGTACTATGTAAGTGAAGTACGTACCCGAACATAATAGTTTCTTCTCTCTAGACTTCCTGACCTCTGAGAAGTGTGTTTCGTTTGAAAAATGTCCCCACCGTTCTGTATTCTGAGCTTTCCGGTGCAATAACCAGACACTGAGGCCGGAGATAGGTGGCACTTGACCTCGGAGCTACGCTTCCCAAGAACTTGTGCAAGATACTTCGTAATGTTGGTGTATAGCTCATGTTCGAGGTGCTTGATAGCCTTGTATGGCGGGCGAAAAACATAATCAGGATCTAGAAAACTCAGCATGGGCTTGCGGAAACGAAACATAGGATACAGTACATACAGTTTTCTAGGACTCGTTCATGGCCAATCGGACCATCACCAATTCAGTCACGGACATGTCAAAGTTCGTCTTGCGGGTTGTAGCGTACACCAAGTTGTTCCAAGTAGATCGCATGGAGTAACGATCTATTCAAGTTGCTCCAAGGTTGCACACGAGACCGAAGGCTCCGCTGAAGCATACCGCAAAACCTCTCCATGTAAAACGTCCATGTTGTCCAGACCGGGCCACATTCCTGGATTCCGTCTCAGCAACAATCATTCCTTAGTGAAGTCGGGGTTTCTCTGCCACGCACCCAGAAAGACAACAAAGAGGGCATCAAGGTCCCGTCATTATTTTCTTGACTATATTACTGATGATACATGGCGTACTACTGCTGAATTCACCGATGATTTCGACAATATCTCACTTGGGACAGCACAACTACCTGATGAGCTGCAAGAATCCTTCAACAAGTTGAAGAACGTCAGAGTTGGTACGTCCCTCCAAACACTTCGCCCGTGACCTAGGAACTCCTTGAAAGTACTTTCAGTACTCGTTATCCACGGACCCATTGACGGTGATGGGTTAGCACCGCCTTGACTGAACCCAACGGCCACTGGCAACTGAACGCTGTGGTACTAATACCATATGGGTAAGTTCACCCTACTCGGAGTTTCGTCTAAAGAACCCGCTTCAGTCAATTGAATACTACGCTTATCGATATCGATGTCCTATCCGATTCGGGGATCGGAGTCTGAGGCTGCATGGCAGTGGAATCCGCAACCATATCAAGGTCTACCATGCGGTCAAGTATGATGCACGAGGATAGCCCCCTCCTCGATCAACTGACGATGTTTGCAGCCGCGTGATACAGGTTGCAACCGTTGCAGGGAAAAGATAGGCACATGCGTTTGGTTCCGCTTGCGTTTTTTTTTCCAAACTCAGTCGTCCTTAGGGACACTGAGCGCTGATTGTGTTCTGTGTTGCATTACGCGCAGCGGAGTTGCCACAGGAAAGCCTTGCAGTCGATATCGGCAGTTCGGTCCCAATCAACCAGAATTCAAGGCGATGTATCCTAACAATTTGATTCCGAATCCCATCATACATACCATTCAACGATCCACGGACCACCTTCTTGTCTAAGGACTCAACGTCAACTTGAGGTAGACACCAAGTGTTTCGACTACGAATTATCGATCGACAAATCAGCGTGCCTGAGGACTGTACTACGCAATATTTCAGAGACTCAACTTACACCACAAAGATGGGCCCAGGCGGGCCACCATCATATCGGTCAATGAATTGGCTGGAGTTTCAGAGTTATGCGAGATCACGTGTGGCGAATTCTAGAAACCTCATTGGTGGAAATGCAAATTAGATGACGTTACAGCATCGCTATCTAGATGGAGACAAATGTGCGTGCTATACCATACAGAGTAAAGTGATGTCGTCGAAATGATTCTCACTTTGCAGGTTGACCGAGGCTGACTTGGACATTGCAATCAACCTGGGTAGCTTGTCTGACTTGGAACTAAGGCATAGATATTACACTCTGACTTGAAAGCTGCTGACAGACCTCGCACTACCAGCACCAGTCGGTGAGATTACGAGACGAGGAATTCTAACGCACTCAACCTATGATAGAGTGAACACGAGTAACGTTAACATGGCGGTACAGGCTACCTAGCCTAACATTTGGGTTCCCCACACCGCCCCAGCGGCCCCCATGCGTTGCGGCGAATTCTTATTCACCAGCATGTGCAAGCTCCATTCTCCCGGCTGAAGGATGCATAAAATGGGCGGCTCAGTCGTCCACTGACCGTAGTTCCCTCTCCTACCTCCAGTATCCCTGATCGCACCGCTCTTCCCTTTACTCGCTCTACCCAGTCGCCATGCGCTTCTCCTCGTTGCTCATTGCTTGCGTATACCTCGGCTTCGCCACCGCTGCAGTCCTCCTGGTTGCCCCCGGCGAGCCAACACCCGCCCCTTCGAGGGCCGATCTCCCAATAGACGCTGCTGATCTCAGGGCTCGCAATTTCCCCGACGTGAGTAACGTAGGTGGTCCGTCCGTCCCGCTGCCTAGCCTTACCTTTGTCAAGGTCGTGACTGGTGCCGGCGCTCCAGCGCTCCCGACCAAAGTGCCCCGCGGCAACTCCAACCTCGTTGGAAATGTCTTTGATGCTGCTGACCAGGGCGAAAAAGGTGGCAAGAAAGGCGGTGGTATATCCATAGCCCGTCGTCAGGAGGCTGGGGTCGAAGACGCAGACGAAGAAGATCCCGAAGCAACCCACACTGTGGAGGACGATGAGCCCGAAGGGACCCTGATGCTTTTACCGGCCATTGCTCCCCCCAACCCCACCCCACCTCCCGCCTTCCGTCTTTAAGCTTCCCTGAGGTAAATTTTTGTTTTTACATCCGGAAATTGGAGCTCATTGTGGTGTCCTGATGGTGAAGTCTTTATAGTCCCCACTTTTTGCGCGTGGAGTGTAGGATATGAATTAGTCTTGAAGGATAACTATGGTCGTCACGGTCGTCTTAGTAGTGTTGTAATGTGATGGTAAACCCAATGTTATTTATTTCCTGTCTTGAGAAATGTGAAGCGAGTTTGTCGACTCATCAGCGAGTATAATCGGTGCGATGAACACAATCGAACGCACTTAATAAGTGTTTATCGGTATACTTGGCCACCCATGAGTATTCTGACACACGATTTCAACTGAGAAGGATGGTAACACGAAGAAAATGTCAGAAGACGACAAACCTGGATTCATATGCAAAGTTAACCGAGGAAAGAGGAGAGTATGCAGTCAAACCCTCTTATAACCTATACCCCTTTGGACAGCACTGGCGGCCAAACCATCATCCCAACGGGATATGTCTTAGGGGAAATAGGTAGTCAGGAGGTCATACTACCCACTGGGGTTCATGAATAATTGTTAGCCCTCTGTGTGTTGGATACCTCCGAAGGCCCAAGTGGTTGAGTTATAAGGAGTCAGTGACTGTACCTCTCTCCCGATTTTGCAAGGACCTGAGTGACAGTCGTGTTTCAAGACACCTTTCGGGATTGCTGAGATGCTCGTGGGCCCATGAGAGAGGCTTGCTCAGTGTAAGTGACTCGGCTAAATCCTAATCCTGAGCTACTGAGGCTTATATAGTCCTTGACTGGTCGCTACGAGTTTGACAGAGGCTCGATCGCAACCTATTCCACGCGCTAGCATCTGCATACTAGCTATAGATCGTTGGGCCTGAGCCTTTGAGCCGTTCTTGTACAGCTAGCACCGTCGGGTGTTGTTTACGTTTGACCAGTAGGCAAGCGCGGAACATTTTTTGTGGCGTACTCGGAAGGGAAAATCCGTTCATGTCCCTTTTTCTCCATCCTCTCTACAGTGACCTCCTCCACCTCGCCCGAGACTCTTCAAACTCGACCGACTCGTCTCCGTCATTCATGTCATTCATCTTCCGTAGATTTGTGTCTTCCACCGCGTCGGCTGCCGCTGCCGCTGCGCCTTCTGCCACCAAGTGCGTATTTTCTTCCCGCGTCGGTCTTTGAGGACGCATTGTTTATTCTGAAACCGACAGATCAAACGTGTTTGTACGTCCCACTCCCACTTTTGTACAGCGTGTCGGAAAATCTGACCACCCACACGTCACAGTTTGACGTCTCGATAGGCTCAAAACCGGCGGGACGTATCGTATTTAAGCTCTATGACGAAGCCGTCCCGCTCACAGCCCGCAACTTCCGTGAGTTGGCAGTAGGCACGGAGAAGGATGGAAATAAATTGGGGTACAAGGGAAGCTCGTTCCACCGAATCATCCCAGAGGTCTGTTTTCGCATGTCGCTCTTCTATCACGGTGCTGAAAGGTGCTTGTGTACGTGCAGTTCATGATCCAAGGGGGCGACTTTACTAGACACAATGGAACTGGTGGTGTGTCGATATATGGCGAACGTTTCAAGGGTGGGTGACCATTCACGCATCGGTGTCTCATACCTTTCGGTCGACTAACATAATAATCCTCGTCTTCGTCGCTTACGTCTCTTGTTTTTCGTGTGTAGATGAAAATTTTATCCACAAGCACACCAAGCCAGGTCTGCTCTCTATGGCGAACGCAGGTCCCAATACGAACGGGTCACAAGTAAGCCACTGCCTTCTTCCTTTTTACCGGACACTGACCGTTCCCCACGCATCACCCCAGTTCTTCATCACGACAGCCGTCACATCTTGGCTCGACGGCAAACACGTCGTTTTCGGCGAGGTCGTCGAGGGCATGGATATTGTCAAAACGATCGAGTCCAAGGGCTCGAGTAACGGACGTCCATCGTCCACGGTGCAAATCTCGGACTCTGGTACCGTCGAGTGAATGGCGGGCAATGTGCGTAGAAAATGATCAGATCTGTTGCACATGTTAGTGTAGGTGATCTGCCGAGGTAATGCATTCTTGGTTTTCGACTTTATTGGGGACGCGAGCCTACGCCTTTGGTCTCGGGAAATTGAGGCTGCTCGCGTGCCACCCCCATAATGTCAATTCCATGGGATGTATACGCTAAAGTTTAGAGGACGTCGTAAGCAATTAATATTTGAGAAGGTCTTCATATTTACTAGCAAGATATCGCAACAAGACCTGGGGCCGACGGGCACATCAACACGGACGGTCGGATCAGGTTCGCGGACCAGTATCAAAGCTTTTCCTTTTACTTGGCTACAAACGTCGTCACCAGTCTGACGAAGACCCCTTTAGTATTCAATGCAACTGAATTCCGCTGAGGTGAACCGGATCGTTGAATCATGTGCATTGGACGGGATATGGCATTTGGACTCGCTGCGTGGCTTCCAAGTTATCTAATGTACTCGCTCCTTGGTAATGGAGAGAAATCCGATAACGGTCGTCTGTCGTTATCATAGCAGTATGTCCCGACTTTTGGGTCTACGACTCTGTTCATTCCTTCCTTTGGAACGCTGGAAGCCCATGCGACTCGCGCTCCAACTCGAGCATCGTCGCAGCCTCGGGGAACCTTGGTGTGATTTTGACCTGGAATGGAATGGGCCGCCTGTTGATGTTGCGGGACGCATCAGCATATCCATACCCTTGAAGTATCAAGCTTGTACGTACACGACGAGACCATCCTCCACACATCCATCCACGTCGATCGGGATGGGCTTTCCTTGCGCGTCCGTGGCGGGCTCAATGTTCATCGCCCAGAGGACCATCGCGATGTCGATGAACAACGAGTTGTTCGCGACGTGCCTGCCGACGCAAATCCGTCTGCCAAAGCCGTACGTGAAGTGTCCTTCTTCCTTGGAGTCGGTCGGCCCTGGGGCGATCCGACCTTTCTCGTCCAGATGGCGTGCGGGATTGAAGTCTCCAGCGTCAGCGCCGTAGATCTCGGGGTCTCTGTTGAGGTGCCAGACGTTTGCGATGACGATTGTGCCGGCGGGGATGAAGTAACCTTCATACCAGTCATCCTGCCAGTAGATGTGTTCAGTGAGTGCTTTCCATTACAACCCTTTTGCACACACCACAATGGACCGGTGTGGAAGTCCCACCGGGTCCTGCGATCGGTGAGTTTCATAAATCGTCCTGCATAAATATACCAGCGTACCACAGGACGCCATCTCAACGCTTCTTTCGTCTGAGTTATGGGTGTTCATTGAATGAAAGTACATGGGGTAAACATGGGACGGACCATCGCGCGGATATATGGAAGGTTCTCGTAGTCGGCAAAGGTGGGGAGCCTATCATGTCCAACGACAGCGTCCAGTTCTTCCTGAGCGCGCTTCTGCGTCTCCGGATAAGCCACTATCGCCAACATCCACCAAGCCATGACAGCGGAGGTTGTCTCTGAACCACCAGCACTAAAGAAGTATAGGTTGTCAAATGTGCATAGGTTGGGAGAGTTATGAATTACGCACTACATCGTTGCAGCCAACCAAGAATTCTCTCGCTCAGAGAGGCCATGTCTCTCGGCAGTTTCAATTAATGTTGTTGAGAGGTTCGGATGAACTTCTCCTTTATTCTATCGACAGCTTAGATTTGTCGGTGGTGTTGTTGAAATATATACACACCATCCGGTCCTGCACACGTCGGAAGAGACGTTCAAACATTGCGGAGTCCGCAATGTACGCCGCTTCCGCCTTCTTTCTCCACGGTGCCAGACTGACTCGGGTGAGCTTCCGTTCAGTAATTCCATGGTGACACTGTTCACCTCGTAGGGATATACATCATCCAGGGGAAGAACTCGACCAAATGAGCACCAGGAAGCGCGGCACGCGTAAGGCGAGCAACAAAGTCGTTGATAAACCTGACTGATTGATCGTTTCCCGAGATGATGGGAGGTTCGTCGTATACCATGGACATGATCACAGATGCGGCTGTTCGACGCAGATGACCATCCCAGTTGTCTGGCTCCGCCAGCAAGCCACATGCTAAGAGTACACCTTCGATGTGTTGTGTGGGCTGGAAGCGTTGTACGACACCTTTGTTCAGACCCTCGTGGGCGGCTTTGCGGAGACGACGCCAGCTATCTCCTGAGTCAGCTTGACGGAACCATGCCTCACGAGTCTGAACATACACGTCGTTATACCGAGAGAACACGACTAGGAGGCCACGAGTCATGAGATCCGAAGCCACAATGTTTCGCGGCCTATCCGAGTATATACTAGCACGGCGGTCGAGGAGGTCCGCCGCAATTTTTTGCGAACTGATGGCCACCATGTGATTGCCAGCTACATTGAGGTAGATGATATCGCCTGGTTTTTCCCGAGGTCAGATATGACATGAAATCAGAAATGAAAGGTCGAGTGCAATACCGAATCTGTTTCGCAGGCCTGTGAATGTCGTCCATTGGTTGCCACCGGTGATTTGAAGAACATTCCCTAGTAGTGGGAGACCCTTTGGCCCGGGGGGTAGCTTCCGAAACGGACTGCGAAGATAGGTGACGAGCGCATGGATAGAGATGATGGCGGCGGCGAGTAAGAACGAAGATTTATACGCTCCAACTGTGTCAGTGATTGGACTAGTAAGGGCATCCATCGGACATCAAAGATATTCGGGATTGTGCCGAGGGCTACTTCTTATACTGCTTCATATCTGTGAAAATCTCGCACAGGGGTAGGCAGGACTGCACCCGCGGTGGAACTCCGCCGACCTTTCCCGTCGGACCGTCCTGGGAGCTTGATCTGCTCAGAAGGCACTGAGACTTAGTTAATATTGATACCGGCGTCACCGCTATTTTCAGTGCCACAAGAACATTCCGGTAATGGATGACAGACCCAGAAACGCTTCGGTAGTATGCTCAACTGCGTCTGAGGACTCGGATGAGCTCAACGGGCCCACCACCTTTGGAGAGTTTTGATAATAGAATCGTTTTCGTGGGCGGCGATCAAAAGTGATGCATGGTGGTGGACACCTGATCCTTAATCTCCCTGCGAATGAGAAATCTGTTGACGACCGGCGCCCATATATACAGACTCGGAGTGTAAGAGGATGCACCATCAGATATCAAAGAAGTACTACAAATAGAAGAGTTGTCGGATTTCTCACTTGATGCACAGTTCCGGCGATAACAATCAACTTGAAGTCCTCGGTCTTGAATTGAAGGAACGACGATTGAGCGTCGTGTCGACCGACTACGTAGACAGCAAACTCAGTGACGTCAGCCATCGTATGATGGATATAGCATGGGGAACTAAAAAGGGTTCAGGACGATTAGGTCGATATTGATGGTCACCATGACTCACACTCTCAGCCGCAGCTCAACCAAGTACTTACAGGCTGCAGTGTGGCTTTTCTGTACATGGGGTGTACTCGCACGCTTTCATAGTGCATGCGGCTGTTTGTCTCCCCTCGATCTACCTACAGGTCCTACTCTACTTTCGGGTTTCAACCTGTTGTGGATTGTTCCCTTGAATTCTTTCATTACAGTAAGTGTCTTACTCCATAATGCTTCTGTGTTTCATTTTCACAACGACGTTGTTCCCCTCACCACGTGCACATGAACCAGCAACATGTTTCACTGTAGAATTCTTCTCTGACTTCTCGGCGAGTGGAGTTTTGTATTAGTTCTGCAGATGTGGAACCACAACTCCGGCCAATGCAAGATTCACTTGCTTGGAAGAGGTCTGATGCAGATGGCTTGCCGACGTGTTCAGTTTCAAATGGCAAGTCGCACAGCTTCCTTTCCGTCGACATTGAACCCAGTTCAATATGCACCGAACAGGACAGATAAGGGTGGGTGCAATGGAGGCAGTCGGAAGCCATTGTCTCTCAAGTCGGTCTTGGATCGCTATGGTTCTGTTGATGAGTAGAAATCTGCAAGCTATCACTGCAATAAAAACCTACTTTCTCGTGGTATGGTGGGTGAAGATGGTGTACTCTCCTCGAAGAGCCAGGACAAGAGGGGTTGGTGATTCATTAGGCTTGACAATGATCCCAAGTCTCATCATGCACGTAATCTACAGCAACAGTCCATGGGACAATAAACAAGGTTGCAAAAAGAGGACAGTATTAGTTAAAGTAACGAGCCTTGTGATGAAAGGTCTCACCCTCGTACGCGATGATCTCCAGTGCTTCGGGAAAGCGAGGAGTGATCTTGCATTGGAAGGGTAACGGACGTCTCCAACATCCATTAGTTCGTTTTGGAGTCAGAAGATGAGAAGGGGGAATTGAACATACACATTGAAGACTAAATCATCTTCGATGCACCCATCCACGTCCATCATTGGCTGCGGTTCCCCGTCGAGCGTTCGATATTTGCGGGCCATACATAATATACGTTGATGAAAAACGCGTTATGAACGACGTGATGTCCAACACCCATTCGTCGTCCGAATCAGTAGGACACGTGAAATATAGTTGTATCTTGCTCACCCTTGAAACATTGACGCTCCGCAGTCACCAAGAAACTCGGGTTGTACAGGCCTTACGGTATTTAGGTTGTTTACCTGTTGTATAATCCCACACCCGCACGGGCTTCACGGCGACTCATCGGAGCCTCGAGCTGGCATCAATCATGATATTGGGCATTCCACCCCACTACGACGCAGGCGGCGTTTCTCGAGTAAGAGGTAGTGATGCATCAAGTTGGTTTATGGAAAATCTTGGACAGTAGAGTTTGTGGAATGAATGTGCTTTTCACGACGGTTCCAATGTTACTTGTCGGTCACCGACTAAGTTCCACGGTGCAATAACAGTCTGTAGAATTGACGTTGTCGGTTGTCCCAAACGTTCCACCAACTAAGCTGTGAAACAAGTAGAAAGTAGGAAATACATAATGCCCGAAAGCGAGTCAACCTCCAACACAACTTGATTACGTAAGCACTATGAGCGGAAATGCTCCGGTTCTCTGCAGAACACGTACGATGTACACTCTAATGCCTTGTAGTGAACTCGATTACAGCAGGGAGCTGTCAACGAACACAGGCCCAATCTCTGGTGTCCCATTCTTTCGCTGCTTCGGCATGAGAGATATCCATCTCTTCTCCTTGATCTCGAGGCCTCTAGTGCCGAAATATCTCTCACTTTCAAAGCTCCAATCATCGTTGGCCCGTGGCCAGTGTCCTAGGCCATCGCAATATTCCTTTACCTGTGAATTCAAGGGTTCATCGAACTCAGGAAGCGCTGCCATGGAAGCGTGGAACTTCTGCTCGAGTTGGGTGTGGAAGTCTTGCACCCACAACATCGCGCCGTTCACATCTGTGCTGAGTTCATTCATTACGATCCTGACAATGTTGTGGCTGTCGTCTCCACGAGATTGCTCGAGATTGTAGGACACGATGTCCTTCACAGTGATCACGTAAGTCTAGTGTGTGATGCTATTCGGTCACGAATATTACTGACGTTTCCGATACAAAGCATGTCGATGGATGCCAAAGACATCTCCTGAATGGCGGGGTGCGAAATAACCTCATCAGGGATGTCAAGGGCCAGTTCCAACAAAGCAAACGAAGGTTTCGCCCCAATCGTGTCGCGTCGGACCTCGATATAACTCTCGATATCACGGATGACATGCCCATTTCTGTCGATGGCCTGCTGCACGACAGCTTCGAGATATTCATCAAATGTCTTGATGAACCTCTTCTGTGACTGCGCGCTTGCGTTCCGTATTGTAAGTTCCCAGAATCTGTGGTCGAACAGACGTCATTTCGCGAATCCCAAAAGAAACTTGAAAAGCACTTACTGACGAGCCACTTCCGCTCCGAGCCACTCTCCCTTTGGTCGTGGCGTATTCGGGTTGCGGAGAGCATCCATTATAACGTCCTTCTGTTTTCTGACCTCTGAGGCCTCGGACACATCCGAGTACTCATCGATGACGAAGAATAGGTTCATTAGATCGCAGCAAGCTCTAGCGTGCTCTGATCGAGCGGCTTAGAGACCATTCGGTTGACGGGTTTGTGGTTACTTACCTTTCCTTGCTATCGGATAAGCCAAACAAGCAAGGCGATCTACCAAACAAGATGAGTGCCTGTGTCGGGGGAGGAGGACGAAACACCTTACTGAAATCGCAACGATTGAAGGCATGTTGTGCTTTCGGGCTAAAGGCACCGAAACTCGCTGTCCAAGTTGCAGATTCCTTCTTCACCGCGGCATAGTGCGGGTTTATTCGACGAGGCCACGGCCATCTTGCAAGCGTGTTTGGGATGAAGACCTTAGCAGGCCTATATTCATTGCTATCTTCCTTAACGGCGGACGATTTCTCTGCGACATAACCATTGGCAACACTCTTGTGCTTCCTGGGGAGCAGGGAAGATACTCCGCAGCAGGTGAAATGAATAATTAAGCTTAGGAGTGCGTAGAGGGAGAGAACAGTGTAAGATTCCATACTGGTGAGTCAGAGATCGTGCCTCGAATCTGTATAACTGCTAGCGTTATATACCGAACGATTTATTGGGGTCTTGAAAAGCAGCCGACCGATGAAATATCCATTCCAGGTGCTGTCATATCCATTTTTCCCGTTTGAGTCGTGTTACAGTAGCGAGACACTGCATCAAGTTGCACTGTTTCACTCCGTTGGCGCGAAAAAGTCTTCTGAATACTCCACACCGCTAAGCAAGCTGGAATTGACGAATCGGACCTGGGGCGATTCTACGCCAATCTTTGATCGCAAATGGAATGGGATGGATAACACAGTCCGTAATTAAGAGGTTTCACCGTCTATAATAGTCGTGCGGTAGTCCCCCTTGGGAATCATCATTTCCGGTCAGAGATTTTCAAGATAGATTCCCTGTAAGCATGATTTTTGTTCCAGAACGTATGATTGCGGGTGTGCTCAATATTGCTTAAGGACTCCTTAAAGATCATGGGATGCCGGGAGATCCTTCGCATATCAAAAACGTATCGTCGGTCCCCTCATAGCTAATAGGAATTCCGATTAAAACGACGGCTGTCCGTTTGTCCGCATAAAGTCACCCTTTCTTGCAACCAATTCCTACTCAGAGGCTACTCCTTAAGGTAGCCCTCCCGATCTGATCGGTTCACGGCCACCGAAACATCCGCTTGGAGAGTCAATTAAAGGCATGAGGGCTAAACGCGAACACCGGAAAGTTGAAGTGATCCGTCCCTTTACAAAACCAATCTATGAGAAAATAGTGATCGAAGTGACTAAGTCTTTTCCCAGGCAGTTGATGCTATTCGCTACCGACACTGTATTAATATCCACCTCACGATGATTCCATTACATCGTGCCAATGGGCACAACCCGATCCAGGAGAGGTCGAGTGACAACGATCCTTTTCATTTGGAATCTGCTTCACCCAAGGCAATCTCCAGTGGTAGAGATCTTGAATTCGGAGCACTGCCCTGCACAATGTGTTCGCGGAAGAAGGACTGCGACGATATCACGCTGCAGTCCTGTTTCATCGCATCGCTGGCATATATCCAGAGATGTGACACACGGTAACCAGGCTCCGTTTGTTCTGAATCGGAAGCACTCAGACCTCCGACAACCGATCCGACAGTCAACACGATGGATTGCTGGAAGAAGAGAGATACTAGGAACGTCAATGACCAGAGCCCGGCCGGTTTTCCCCACTTCGTCCTCTTCTTATCTCCGTCACATCCTACGTGGCTTAGGTTGGCAATATACTTCGTATCCAGCGCAACTCCCTAACACACGTGTCACTGATGGACGTATTAGAAGAACACTGCCACGTACACCCATGGGCATATCGATCGTGGATACGTTGAAATACTAAACACAACGCTTGTGACTCCCTGCAAATAATGACTCAAAATAGCACCCCAGAACCCGCTACTACCGTGGCGGGAATGCAGTTGAGCTGGAAGAAGTACACCGGATATAACATCGTTTAGGCACCGTGTGAGATTAAACGGTCTACAAGAAGACGCCATCAAGACTTGGAGAAAGTTCAAGCTAAATTGGACATAACCTATTGCTTGGGTGAAATCGGAACCGTGTAGTGGTTACGCGGTACACCCCCTAGCCCACCCGACAAAGTAACAGATTTGAAAATAGAATAGAACCCAACCTGATCAATGATTGGTGGCTCCAACCTGGTCCTGTGTCGAGCCCACTCGCCCACCACAACGCAAATTTATCCTCGCTAGGACTGCCTTACGGCAAAAGGAAATGTCACGTTCACATTCCCTCCGAGTGATCCACAAAGTGAGCCGCGAACTTCGGCAGGTTGCTTTTGACATTGCTGTCCGTAGTCACCATCTACACACCGGTTCCAGTTGCCCCCGAGTGGCCCACGGTCTTCGTGCCAGTGAGAAACAAGCGGTGACCAATCGTATAGGTGGTGCTTGCCAAGGTGTGATTGATGCAATCTTCCAGTGTCTCATAAGGCAAGGCAAGAGATACCGTCGTGTTGGAAATTAACTTGTGTTCTTTTCGATCACGAGCATGTCTATCTACAAGAAGTTTGTGATCGCTGGTGGGCAAGTTCATTGCGGAAGAACTGATAAGCCGGCTTGCAGGTGGAAGAGCGAGCGAATGAAGTTATCCTCCTGACTCGAGAGGTGGCTTCTTCTTCTTCTTTTATATCATTGCGATGTTTAAGCTATGGATTGCATGGGTGCAACAATCCAGTAGTCTCGGCGCTCACCAGATCGGGGGCAGAGGTTGCACGCGTTAACTATGAGTCGATCAATTCTTTGTCTTCTGCATTTCCCGGCCCAGTGATTGGGGCGGTTTCACCATTGCGGCCTCACGATAGGATCGCAGCACAGCCAATGGCAGTACTCCCGATTATTCGCCTTTCGGCTCGGAACTCGAATCAGGGGATTGACGAGGTAACGGGGGCTGGCTTTGTGCCCTTGGACAAGGAGTTGATGGGGCGTTCCCAGGGTTTGAGGCAACGCTTCGTAGTGTGTATCGGTGCATGCCTGTATGGCCTGGTGAGAACTTGGTGTTACAATTGGGTCGGATCCCACAACGCGTGGCGGTAGACTCTACAGTAAGGTTTTGGTGTCAATTGATAAGGTATTGTCCTGACGTGCTTTGGGGTGTCCCGGGTGGCCAAACTGTTCAGTTCCGGCTGCGTTTTCAACGGAAAGGTAAAAGCGATATTAAGCAAACGAGATAAAGAATTGTGCAGTCAAAAAGCTGTACCGTTCAACTCCCGAAAGAACTAGAAAGTTACACAAGTCGGAGTCTCTCAACGGAATTGACTGGGCTAAGTCCTAGTCATTCACAGAAGCAAGAACTCAGCTGTGTTACTAGTCGGTCACGGTCGTAATGATGAGCTAGTGAATATTTTGAAGTGCCGCGGGTGCAATAGCAAGTGACGTCGTCGAATTCGATTCTCCCAAATGTTCCACAAAAAAAAGGATACTGTAGTTGTATGCGCGGTCGCGATTGGCACTTGGCGCTGGGTTACCATTGGGATCGGAGAAGCGATTTTGCGCTTGTGCATACGCCATTGAGCTCATGAACTGTATAGTATTAGATAGTCTTATTCTCACGGACCGGTTATTCCCACAAGTCACTTTGCAGAGAGCGGCTGACCGACCAGTACCGTGGGAGTCGGGGAATGCTACGGCATCTCTGCGGAACACGTACAATGTACATTCAGGCTAAATATCTTGTAGTGAACTCGATTACAACAGGGAACTGTCAACAAGCATAGACCCAATCTCTGGTGCGCCGTTCTTGCGCTGCTTCGGCATGAGAGATATCCATCTCTTCTCCTTGATCTCGAGGCCTCTATTGCCGAAATATCTCTCACTTTCAAAGCTCCAATCGTCGTTGGCCCGTGGCCAGTGTCCTAGGCCATAGCAATATCCCTTCACCTGTGAATTCAAGGGTTCATCGAACCCAGGAAGCGCTGCCATGGAAGCGTGGAACTTCTGCTCGAGTTGGGTGTGGAAGTCTTGCACCCACAACATCGCGCCGTTCACATCTGTGCCGAGTTCATTACGATTCTGACAATGCTGTAGCTGTCGTCTCCATGAGATTGCTCGAGATTGTAGGACACGATGTCCTTCAAAGCGACCACGTAAGTCTAATGTGCAATGCCATTTGATCACGAATATTACTGACGTTTCCGATACAAAGCATATCTATGGATGCCAAAGACATCTCCTGAATGGCGGGATGCGAAATAACCTCATCAGGGATGTCAAGGGCCAGTTCTAACAGAACAAACGAAGGTTTCGCCCCAATCATGTCGCGTCGGACCTCGATATAATTCTTGACATCACGGATGGCATGGCTATTTCTGTCGATGGCCTGCTGCACGACAGCTTCGAGATATCCATCAAATGTCTTGATGAACCTCTGCGCGCTCGCGTTCCGTATCGTAAGTTCCCAGAATCTGTGGTCGAACAGACGTCATTTCGCGAATCTCAAACGAAACTTGAAAAGCACTTACTGACGAGCCACTTCTGCTCCGAGCCACTCTCCCTTTTGTCGTGGCGTATTCGGGTTGCGGAGAGCACCCATTATAACGTCCTTCTGTCTTCTGACCTCTGAGGTCTCGGACACATCCGAGTACTCATCGATGACGAAGAATAGGTTCATTAGATCGCAGCAAGCTCTAGCGTGCTCTGATCGAGCGGCTTAGAGACCATTCGGTTGACGGGTTTGTGGTTACTTACCTTTC
>JBBPNN010000795.1:0-15792 GCA_038090935.1 Hortiboletus campestris | reverse complement strand
AAAGCTTAAGCCTGAGGGACTTATCTGGGTGTTCTAAGGGCTCTTTCTCCAATAAGTATTCCCCTTTGCTGGTTGAGGAGTCCGACGATGATGACTCAGCTGGTAATTCTCCATTTACCTACACGTCAGGGGTGCCTCCTAGTGAGCACGGCAGGGACATTAAACCTGTGCTTGATTCCCCTTTCCCAAAGAACAAAACTCCAGAAACCGAAGCCTTTGTATGTAACATCAACCCTACACGGGAAATTATGCTATCAGTCCAAGTCACGCCCCTGAGCGCACGCCACTCTCTTACGAAAGTCGACACCCTGCTTGACAGTGGCACAAACACAATCTTTATCGACAGATCTTGGGTGGAAAAGCTCAAACTCTCCCTATCCAAGTTACAACATGCCATCCCTGTTTTTAACGTAGACGGGACAAAGAACTCTGCAGGAAACATCATGCATTCAGTGGACCTTATGATTGAGTACCAGGGATATTGTGAAAAGGTTATGGCCAAAGTAACGGACCTCGGAAAAAACACTCTGATCCTTGGATTCTCTTGGCTAAAACGCCACAACCTGGAAATAGATTGGGTCAAGGGCTCAGTACATATGTATGACACGTTGCCCAAGGCACTGTCATGCCCTCCAAGATAAGCTGGTCTTCGTTCAAATGATTGAAAAAGAAGAAGAGGACATCCAATATCAGGTTCATGCCATAATCTGCGCCCTAGAGGAAAAGTCAAAGATGGAAATAACAGCAGAGCAACTCGTTCCCTCACAGTATCATGACTATCTAAAAGTGTTCAGTAAAGCCAAGTCTGAAAGGATGCCGATAAGAAAACCATGGGATCACACCATTGACCTAAAGGACACGTTTCAACCCAAGAAAGGTCACATTATTCCCTTATCCACACAAGAACAGGAGGAGGTCACCGCTTTTCTAGATGATCAGCTGAGCAAAGGATATATTTGGCCCTCCAAATCTCCACAAACCTCACCGGTATTCTTCATTCCTAAGAAAGACGGCAAGAAATGCATGGTACAGGACTACCGTTACCTAAATGAACACACAGTAAAGAACAATTACCCGCTGCCCTTAATCTCCCAACTAGTGGATAAGCTAAAAGGGGCTAAGTTATTTACGAAGATGGATCTTTGATGGGGCTACAACAACGTCCGTATCAAAGAAGGCGATGAATGGAAGGCTGCTTTCGTCTGCTACAAAGGAGCATTCAAGCCCTTAGTCATGTACTTTGGGCTATGCAATTCCCCTGGCACTTTCCAAGCTATGATGAACAAGATATTCGCTGATATGGAAGACGTAATTGTGGTCTACATTGATGACCTTATGATATTCACCAAGACAGATGACCAAGACGAACATGACAGGGTCGTGCGCGAAGTATTGTGGAGATTAGAAGAAAATGATCTCTTTGTCAAACTGGAGAAATGCTTCTTCTCAAAGAAGGAAGTTGAATTTCTCAGAATGATGGTCGGAGTCGATGGAATTAGAATGGACGATTCAAAAGTAAAAGCCATCCTGGAATGGCCAGAACCCAAGAACGTCAAAGGAGTCTGCAGCTTCCTCAGACTTGCCAATTTCTACTGAAGGTTCATCAAGGACTATGCACAGCTCGCTCATCCTATGAATGATCTATTAAAGAAAGAACAGCCTTTCGAGTGGAAAGAAGCACAACAAGTCGCATTTGACATGCTCAAAGAATGTTTTACCACAGCATCCATGTTGGCATTCCCGGACATTGATTGTCAATTCCGCTTAGAAACCGACGCATCCGACTACACCACAGGGGCTGTACTATCTATATTAAAAGAAGACAAGTGGCACCCAGTTGCCTTTTCCAGTCACAGCATGACGCCCACAGAGTGAAATTACCCCATTGCCGACAAAGAAATGTTGAGCATCATTCAAGCATTGGAGATATGGCGCCACTACCTGGAAGGCTCTCGTCACCAGCTTGAGATCTGGAACGACCATGCCAATCTAAAATATTTTATGCAATCTCAGAACCTGAATTGACGCCAAGCCCAATGGTGGCAATGGCTCTCTTGGTTCAACTACCTATTCGTCTATAAGCCTGGCACTACTAATGTAAAAGCTGACACACTCTCAAGGAGAGAAGACCATGTAGTTGGTATAGAACATGACAATGAAGGAATCACGATGATTCTGCCAGAGCGGATATGGACCTTACCAGTCGCAATCCACGATGAAGGCGAACAAATCCTACATTCCATTATGAAGAAGATACACATGCTCAAAGAGAGCGAAATTAAGGACCTATGCAAGAAGCATGGAGTATGCCGTGTTGATGAAGTATTACGCAACCAAGAAGGAAAAGTCTTCGTCCCTGATGACGAAACCATTCGCCTATCTATTATGAAATCTTGTCATGACTCCCCAGTCACTGGTCACCCCGGTTATGAAAAGACCTTAGAACTTCTCAGGAGAAGCTACTGGTGGCCCAACATGACTGTTTACATCAAAGATTATGTCGCTCGATGCGATCGCTGTGCACACATGAAAGGAGGTAACCATGCCCCAGCAGGCACATTAATCCCACTTCCTATTCCAGAAGGTCCCTGGCAGGATGTCTCCGCAGATTTCACTACCGATCTTCCCTCCTCTGGCAGCTTCGACTCCATCCTTGTTGTTGTAGATCAGTTCTCTAAAGAAACCATATTTATCCCATGCAACAAAACAGTCACAGCGCTGGATACTGCTAAATTATATCTTCACCACATTTGGAAGAACCACAGTCTTCCCAATTCGATTGTATTGGATCGCGGACCACAGTTTGCTTCCCAGGTTATGCAAGATGTCTGCACATGCCTTGGAATTAAGTCTAAATGATCTACTGCTCATCACCCCTCAGACAGACAGGCAAACAGAGCATATGAACCGAGATCTCCAGCAGTATCTCTGCTTGTTCTGTGCTGAGAAGCAGGAAGAATGGTTGGACTGGCTACCAATCACACAATTTTCATATAACTCGAAGATCTCGGCATCTTCCAAGAAAACCCCTTCCGAAGTTACACGTTCGTGTATCCCCCGTATGGGTGTGGAACAATGTGTCTCCAAAGCGCCAGCCACTACAGAGTTTGCCGATTTACTGAGCAAAACTTTGAAGGAAACAAAAGATAATCTAAAGGCATCCCAAGAGTGCATGAAAGCTCAAGCAGACAAACACCGGTCCGAAGCTCCGCAGTATCAGGTCAGAGATAAGGTGTGGTTAGCCACAGATAACCTGTGCTTGACGTGCCAATCCAAGAAGTTAACGGAGTGGTGGCTAGGCCCCTTCCCTATTTTAGAACTCATGGGCCCCAATGCGGTTAAGCTTAGACTTCCCAGGGGAATGAAAATCCATGACATTGTGAACATCTCGCGTGTCAAACCCTACAAAGAATGGTTGCCCAGTCAACCCATCATCTGGCCCAGCCTGGTTGATATCACTGAAGACTACGAAGAAGTTCATGAAGTAGATTATTTGGTCAATTCCCGATTGAAGGGGTGCCGCCTCAAATATCTGGTGCATTGAAAAGGCTTTGAAGAGACAGATCATACATGGGAACCACTTGGAAATCTCTCTGGTGCACAGGACACCATCTGCGAATTCCACATCCTCCACCCGAGTGCCCCACAAAAACTGTCCATGACCTTCGCCCAGTTCAAGAAGTTATTTAACCCTTACGTGAATTATACCGAATGCAAGTCTCCGCTCTTAAATCGCCTGGAAGTCGATCCCTAGAAGGGGGGTAGTGTTACGATCGGTATATTCCTGTACCCCTATGTTCGTTGGACTTAACATTTTCCATGTATAACAACAGACAATCTTTTCCCTTCACCCTTATCCCGTGCGTCTTAGTCGTCTCACCTCTTCACTCCAGTTCACGCACGAGACTTCTCTTCTCCATTTCACATTTTATGTTTCACCTTTTCACAGAAGCGTCCGATCACGCTTCTCTTCCATTCCTTGATACACATGTTTTACATATGTTTCGCTTCTCTTCCATTCTGCCACACCGCGTGTTGGCCTCATGTGTTTCACTTCTGTTTCACCCTATGCCCTTTTCCCCTTTTGTTCCTGGATCGTTAGATATGGTCACAACATGTACATACCTCTAGTAGGTACTTAAGGCTTGATGCCAATGCCAGAGAACTCTAGTCTAGTTCTCTTGGTGTTTACCCCTAAAGCACTATAAGAAGGACTCTCTTGGCCTAACAAGCCTACTCTTCATCTTTCACCTCCAAGTCAAAGGATCTGTTGGCAACCTAAGGAGCTACGCTCTAGGGTTGTTTTAATGGGTATGATCTCTGTTTTTTCCAGGTTAAATTTGGCCCTGGATGCCCTGCACCATATTTGTAGCCTGTAGGATGCGCTCGAGGTCTGAGTAGTGGTCAGTGTGTGATAGGTATATGGTGGTGTCGTCCACATAGAGGTTGACCTTTATTGTCTTGTTTGTGTTTGGAATGTTGTAGCCTGTAAGTTCTGGTGTGTTTCAGATGGATGTGGTGAGTGGTTCGATAGCTAGGTCAAAGAGGAGGCAGGAGAGAGGGTCTCCTTGTCTGACTCCTCATGTTACAAGGTATGCGTCACTACAGATGCCATTTATAATGACTCAGGTTTTCACATGTTGGTATAGGGTGGCAACTGTGTTCACAAATATTTCTGGTACACAGAAGGTTTTAAGGGTGGCTAACATGTACTTGTTGATAAAATACCATCAACTCCGAGAACTGGAGGTGACTCCACACCTGGAGACATTTAATGCACTTGCAACAATGTGACTGACATGTATCAGACTGCGTACCTATTACACACTCTCCATATGATCCATCTTCATTCCCGCTCTTCAGGGTACGAGTGTGCCTTCACCACATACTATTTAGCTCTTTCTCTACCTACTGGCACCTCAGTCGTTTCCGCCCTCTTTGACAGCAGCTGAGGTGAGTTACCAACACTTATTACCTCCACTAAAACTTATGTATCATAGCTCTGGTCTACTCCAGTCTATTTAGCTCCACTCTGCTCCAGATCTCCGATCCTTGTAACTTGTGGTCTATTTTATTGTACGCTTTCTCTTGGTCGAGGGCTACTATTACTCCATCTTCTTCCATGTAATCCACATAGGCACACATGGTTTTGGCCAGTCTGATTGGGTTGAAGATTGATCTGGTGGGGATGAATCCAGATTGATCTTGGTGTAGTAGTGAGCAGGCATGGGTGGCTAGTTGTGATGCTAGTGCTTTGGTCATAATTTTATAGTCTGTGTTCAGTAGTGTTATTGGGCGATAGTTTTCGATCTTCATTTGGTCTTTCTTTTTGTAGAGGGGGCACATCCATCCTATTGAGAAGTTTGCTTTCTCAAGCGTTCCATGGGTTTGGATGTTGTTGTACTGTATACTAGCGTTAGGCACTTAATGATGTCAGAAGATGGCTTATTTTGCTTGGCGAGTTGGGTGTGCTGGGTATGCAGCGATTTCCATAGTTTGTATGGGAGGCCATCTAGGCCTGTGGCTGTGCCATTCTTTGAGGTGTGTAGTTCCGCCATAACTTGGTCTTGGGTTATCAGGTGGGTGATGTCAGAGTCCAGGGCATTGAATTTTTTGGTTTCCAGGATTTGTCGGAGGGCCTCTGTTTGTGCCACCTGCCTCTCAGGGTGGTTGTAGTCTAGGAGGTCTTTTGATTGGAGGTTATTGTGGTACTTATGTGCTATTTCAGCCATCTCCGATGATTTTGTTGTTATCTTATCTGATGTTGGATTATATAGGATGTATATCATGTCTCTGGGCTTTTGGGGTGTGTGCATTTTGGTCCAGTATTTGTTGATTTTTTCTCCTTTGTTGAACCAGCAGGCCTGTGCTTTCGTGCATTTGGTGCAATTGACCTTTTTGTCCAGGTGTGGGTGTTCTTGGCGGAGGAAGGCGAGGCGGATGCGAAGTTCATCGCTTGTGTCAAGGTCGTCATGCTGTTCAATATTTTGCATGTTTTTTTTCAGGGCGTTAATTTTGTTCATCATTTTGGCCATTTGTTTTTTGGCTGATTTCTTTATCATGGTTGTGTTATGCTAAGCGTAGAACCTAGCTTTATCCGGAGGAGTCACGTGACGAACGATGGAGAAAGTCAGAAGATTGTCTGCCTAAGGTTCAATGGTTACCCTTGCGGCGCGAAGTGGAATCAAAGAGTCTACTGCACTTGGTAGGCGAAGAGACTATGAGAAGGGTCTCGACAAGTAGACTTGCGAGTCCACAAGCGGATTGGGCTAGATACTACACTTGTATTGCGTAGAACTAACTGGGGAATAGTACTAGTACAACAGGCGCTTATATACGTGAGAGCGGACTCTGAATAAAGAGTCCTAACGGGGAAACGGAACAGCGGAGTGCTGTTCTAGAAGGGGATACGTCTGTAAAGGAAACTGGGTCAAGGGGAGGAACAGAACGGAACAAAGGAAGACATACTGCGGAAAGGATCAGGGGTCCCAGCTGGAAAGGAAGATCAGAAGATGAACGGGACGCCGTCTACGTGTCGAAAGAATCAGAAGGCAAATCGAAGAACTGGAGGAAATCGGTATCGGAGAAGTCGGAAGGAGAAGAAGAAATCCACAAGGTGAACTCGTGTTCCTCAGCCTCAGACATCCAGGGGATTTCTGTAACAGCTGTCCCAAAGCTTCGTTTAAATACCTGCATACATTGTGCTGACGCTGGGTCCTCTGGGGAGGCATAGTAGGCATCAGGGAGGGTGAGTGTGGCATGCAGTGAAGGCCATTGGACAAACTTAATGGGCTTATTCCAATGCTGTATTCGGCCTAACGACCATAGTGGCCATGCTCATGTGGCTCCCTATGCAATATTTCAAAGTCAGGTCAGCATTGCCTGTTGAACCAATCTGTAAGTAAAAACTTCATCACTCCAAACCTGTACATTCTGCTATTGTACTTTGTTCTAGCCAATGCGGGCCTCTGTGCTAACCCTGACATTGTCTCAGGCTTGACTCTGTAAGTATACATTCACTCCCTAACCTGTACACCCCACTACCATACTATCTCATTCTAACCAATGCCAGTGCTGTGCCTCTGTGTTAACCCTGACTTGGACATTGTCCCAAGGTTGACTCCAGAAGTAAATATTCACTCTACCTTCTTTTCTGTGCTCACACTGAATGCTTGTGCTGTCCTGTAGGACTAGTCATTCGAGATGCGACCCGTGCTACTATCACACTACCTGTCCAGGCTGATTATGATGCTCATTGTTCCTGCAGGCCCCAGGCCCCAGTCGAAGGTGAAGTATTTCCCTGCACTGCAACCCTTACCTTAACAGAGCTTCCTGTCCTTGCCCCCTCCGGGTTTGTTGCTTCAAGCTGCCACTCTTGGTGCCGTCAAATTTTGTGGCATGTCAACAAATTCAAGCAAGGTCCCCATCTTTACTCAGCATGTGCTCGGTGAGGACATATTTAAAGAATGGTTTCTTACATCTCATCCTTCTCCAGTTACTCATCACTCTGCTGCTCACTGCCAACCATTGTCATTACCTTCTGCTGCTATTTAAACTCTTCACTCCTTTGTTACCACTTTCATTGCTTTTCATTCACATCTAATTCATCATTATGCCCAAGGTTCTCAATCAAATTGCACAACCACGAAATGCTGCAGTAGTGTCAGGAGCTTTGTCTGGAGGCCATGTACCCCGAGCCCACCATCCAAGCAAAAAGCTTCTGACCATGTGAGGTGGGTGAAGTTACTGGTTGTGCTGTTTGACCATTAACTATTCAGCAGAGGACTGTGAGCAAGAAAAGGCCACTCATGAAAAAGAGGCCCTTGTGAAAGTAAAAAGGTGCGAAGAGTGTACCCGCAGATGTGACCAAGCTGCAAAGGCAGCTCAACAGGATTCCCTCAAGGCCCGACCTACTCAAGCTTGGGGTATGGCTGACGTTGTCCCAACTGTGGTTGACAATGCAGTACATCTCATTTTATTATTATTCTTCACTCCATATGACTACATTTTTTACCCCATAGTTCTTGTCTCACCCAGGTGGTGGCCACGGTACTACCTTAACCTGCATGAACCTTCTGAACCCCCCACTTGTTGCACATCGGGGCATTATCCCCCCTGTTCCTAGATCAGGCCATGATGAGAACATAGAGGTATGTACTCACAATTGGCTTCCTTGCTGCAGTTGACTTCTTGGGACAGCTCCTGCCACCTTTGCACATTCACAGCCTCAAACCATTGTGTCAAACTGAGACACTGCTTTTTATCCCCACCACCACAACCGCTGACATGTCCACATGCAAGAGGGCACGTGAGCCCATTCCTGGTTGCAGACAGGAAAAATAGTATGTTACAAATACTACTTTGAACAACTACATTGACTCGAGTTTCAGTACCCGCCCAGAAGTCAATGACAGTCCAACTGCCCAGCTGCCCCCGAAAAAGTGTGTCTACCACCATGTCATCAATAGCAACAATGAAGAGCCATCAGCAGGTGTAAAGACCACTGCCAAAACCAAACCGGTGGTGACCAGGGGAGAACTTCAAATGGTCAACACCACAGGGCCATCCATCAGTGGAACAGCAACTACACCGCCAACCAAACACACCGCTCTGAATCAAGATGGAGGCAAGCCCCTGGGTCCCAAGCCTTGTCCAAGGGCTGGTGACTATGACAGTCCCACATGTCACATCCTTGACACCACAATTCAATTCTACCATGCCATTCTGCTGACAGATAATCCTTTCCCTCAGCCACATGTAGAAGTCCAGTGGGCGAAGTCAGCTTGGGACTTAAGTTGCCAGTTCTATGGCACCAACACTGCACACGATCCCAGTGTTCTAAAGCTGGCCAGTACTTTTTCATCTAACACGACATGAACTAATTATCATTTAGATCACAGCATGAGCTTCCAATCTGTGTGGACAATTCAAAACCAAAGCACGCATGATTATTCCAACCATGTATGGGTTTGAATTGTGTGCCAGTTCCATTGCACAAGAGTTGAACAGGGACCTCTTCACAGCCCTCAAGTCCAACTTAGCGTTTATGTACTGCGTAAGTCCATCAACTTTGAGACATGTCCAGCCTACACTCATTGTTTAACATCCAGGATTTCCGACCACCCGTGGCTGGTCTTTATTGAAACAAAGGAGTTCAGCAGATCATCAACGAGGTCTTATTCAAGAACAAGACTGACAAAGGAATAAAGTGGCCTGAATACTATCACCCATTCCCTATTGCAAGATATGCTCTGGTGCTCTTGGCAGTAGGAATCATGTGGTTGTTACAAGATCATACTAACATTTATGGACTAGGTTGAATGTGCCATTGACAAATGGGCATCCGGGTCGCGTGAACAGATCTCATTCACTGAAGATGCCTACATGCCCATTTACAATGCCCACCTCGACAACCTGGAATTCTTCCACAAGAAAACAGTCAAGCAGGACATTGTGCCGACGATCATGAAGCAGGTCTACAACAACAGAAAGTAAGTCAAATTATCATCCTCCATCCAATCACTCACTTGTCACAGGCTGCATGCTGGTGTCCCAATGGCTTGACAAGCAAACAGTGTTACTTTATTGGTGGCAGTGATTGAAGATGCCATCAGCAAATTTGATCAGGAGCATGAGCAGGATGCTGATGAGATAGAGGAGTTTGATGACGATGTGTTGACGGAAGAAGTGGATATGGATGTGGATGTCATGCAGGGTCCGGAATGCCAGGATGAGGTCAAAGAGGCAGGGAATGAGCAGGTCGACACAGACAGTGAGTAGCAATGATGGGGTATGACTGAGAGCTTTGTTGTTGCTGATAGATGCAAAGTATACCCACTATAAGATTCTATATCATTCGATGTAGTGTCTGTAGACAATACCACAGCATGCTACAGTTTTCTATTATAGAATCTGCCTTGAGTCAAAGCAGCTACCGAGTGCGATAATATTGGGGGAAGCCTATGGGTTCTACAGGGACTATAGATGCAATAATGTACTATGATGCATTTTGTTTTTTCCTGATGTACAAGATGCACCAGAGGAAGATGTAGGTCAACCAATACCCTGGCACCCAAGTGGATGCTCATCTCTTATCATGCCTTATCCCTCAGCCCCAGATCAGTGCCCTTGTCTCACAGGCTGCCACTATGCAGCAGGACATCATGGATGCAGCGGAGCATTGCACAGCCCATGAGGGGTCGCTGATCACATTGCAATCTGAGAGCGAAAAACTTCTGACACAGGATGCCACCCCTGCGATGGACACCCTCCTCATACTTGTCAATGTATCCAATCACTCCATGAAATGACACAAGATCAAAATGAATCTGCCCTGGTGACCTATTGCAATCCTACAATGGCATTTGGAGTGATCCAAGCCTGTGCGCCACTTGTGAAAGCTTGTAAATCACAAAGCCAAGTTGTATTCAGTCACTTTCAATCATTGAGTGAGAAAGCAAGGAGCTTGACACAAAAATATACCAAGGTGCGCTGGATTGCTCTGAAAGCTCTATGCCACTGACACATGGCCACATTTCTATCCTCCTGGACTAATGCAGCTCATGACGGACTTTACATTTGAAATTGCCCTGGCACAAGAATGCATTGAGAGACTGCAGAACATGATGCAAATGGCAGAAACGTTGCAAAATGGCGTGGAAAATTAATGCAAAAGCTGGCAGTACGTGTGACATGTACTCAATTTGTTCTGACACAGCTCTGAACACCCCTCTTGCAGTGGGCAAAAGGCAACAGCTGAAGAACATATTCAACAAGCCAGACAGACCATTCAGTCTGCGCAAAGCAAGCGCGAGAGTATGGAATCAGCTTGGGTACAGCTTTTGTTCTGTTTCATATCATTTGTGGCGGCTGTCAGATGTACACTCCGTTGACCAGGTCGTCCGGAAGGTTTTCACACTTGGTCTTGGGGAGGTCTTTGATTTCTTTGACTTGAACGAGGAGATCAAAGACTCGGAATGAATGGTCGTAAGCGCTGAACAAAACACACAGGCGTGCAAGCAAAGCATTCAACAGGCTGTGGCTGCCCTACAACAAATCAATGATGAAGTCGCACATCTTGACACGCTTGGGAATACGGTCCACACTCAAGATACTGTACTGCACTTCAGGCAAGCATGATGCATGGTCAAGCACTCCGCACGCATACAATAAATCTCACCAATGCCTCTCTGGATGTCTCCCTCTTTGTTGGGACGCTCGCGGCCAGGAGTGAAACGCTTTCAATTCACCATACTGCACAAGAATTTGCATGGGGGGTGTTAAACTTTGGGAGGCTGATGGCGTTGGATGGGAGGTTGAATGGGCTGTTGGTGCAGCAGGATCCGAGAGTGTTGCAGGCGATGCTGGACATGATTGCACAGAGCGAACTGGAGAATGGTCAGTTAATAGAAGTATGTCAGCCACAGCTTGCAATCAAGGACTTGATGTAATAGTGATGGCAATGCTGATTGCAGGTGCCAGTCGATGCTGCGAGATGCACTTCAAGGCCACTCCTTTCTGCTCAATGCCCCTTGAGCTTAGAATAGTGTCAGGCATTTGTTCTACCGCACGCATATAATGTGACATGCATTCCATTGACGGGTAGGTATACGCCCCAACTTTCAAGAGATCGCAGATAACTCCTTTCTCAATGCCGCCCAGAGTATCGAGTTCTGGAAGACAGTCGTCGAGTATAATCAATGAAAGGCCACATCCATGGCAGCAGTTCTGGTCAAGAAAACAAGCTCTGGAAATTGGTGACACTTGGGTGGGCAATTATGTACAAGAAGCGAGTTGGACATGAACTAGATGTGCTGCACCACAAGATATTATTAACCAGACTGTGCTACACCAACTGGCATGTGGAACTTGTGTTGATTGTTGTCCTTGTTGTCCACACATTGTACAAGGCCAACTGCCTCCCCAGAAACACTGGTTTGGAGACCCATATATGTGTCATGAGTGCCGAACTGAAGGTAAGTGTATCCTTGGTCAGCTAGTAGTAAAACCCAATGCTCTGTTGTCCATTGGTGACAAGCTGCACAGTGCATTGTGGTGGTAGCCTGAGAGCGATTAAAATCCACTTGGAGTCAAAATGACTGAGTCAGCATCCCACGTTCCGATAAGACAAGCTAAAACCATGGATACAGACCACACACGGTCTTTTCCAATAGAACTGTTTGGTAGATGAATATTTCACAAGTTATCAGCAATTTGCATACTTATTCCACGATAGAAAGATAACTGTCCCTGGCAGGGACGTAGCGTAAAGTCATCCATCCCAGGACATGCAGGAATGACTCGAGATCGTCTGTGAGCGTGTGCACCTTGCCAGGATGCCAAAGCAGATTTGCAGACATAAATTGCCAAGTCCCCTAATGAAATTTGGCGTGATGAGTGCACGGCAAGACAGTATTGCACTGAATAGCTCACTGTCCGATCAGGTCGCCTGCTGCCACCCTTGTCCATCATCTTCACCAACTCCCAATCAATCAGTAAGCCCTTGCCCTTGTCTGTCAAAATGATGTTCCCTGCACTTATATCACGATGCAGGATCTTTGTGAAATTGAATGCGTGTGAGTGCACTTTGTGTGTATATGTCAGCCTACCCATTTATGTGTACCTCCACATAAACTCACCTTGAAGCCCGTCGAAGACAGCTGTGACAAGCTGCTTCATGCATTCAAACTTGAAAAGCGGATGTCCTACGATCCTATGTACCAGCCGGTAGTGCTGATATGGGGATATCCTTGGCCGCACACACAGCCATGGAGCATCCACCAACTCTTCTGTTTGCGTCCTCCCGCCATCCACATCCCCACCAGCGACGTGTTCTGGGATATTTGGGGTTCTATGGTGGTGAAGTATTTCATAAATCTTGTGTTCAGGCATCACTTTGACACCCGGAGAGTCCAAGAGGAATCACCATGTGTCCTTCATGTAGATCATTTGCTCTTCTGACCACGGCCCTTTCTTGTCCTCGTCCTGGCCAGTGTGCTGATCCGCGTTGCGTTCACTGGTTTCACCGAATGTCCTAGTACCACTAATCACGACCTCAGCCGAAATCCAAACGACGGGTAGGCTGCGAGTACACTGGCTAACAAGTGACCGGTTTTGCATTGGTGGCCTTGGACCATACGCATGACCCATTCCGATCAAACCAGGCACCTCGTACTTGTACAGTGGAACATCTCTATCCTTGATGCCAAGCTTCTTCCACACGTGCACGTCAACTTCAGGTGCAAGGTTTGCCAGCTGGATCGATACATCATGACCCCGTTCCCTAGCAGAGAGATGATCAAATCGCCACAAAAATTCGGCCATCAACCTTGGGTGAGTGCGGTAGTTGAACGCAGCAGTCACGACTGTCGTGGAAGGGTCCCATCGCAGGAACCGGGCATGATCACCTTGAATGACGATGGAAAAAGAGAAGTGGCGGAACTGCAGGCTGTGCTGAGCACCGGCATAGTGTGCCAGTTGCCTGCGTGCCTGGTTTCCCTCCGCAGTGTCTGGCGTGAACAATCCATTTTCGATTGCCAAAAGACGTTCTTTCTCTGTACAATCGCGAGGATTCTGGAAGGGCGCCCCATCGTTCTTCGCTTTGAACTCCACCCAAAGTTCCATTCGTGAGAAATCCGTCCTATCTGGGGGTGCCACGCCCGAGACCTGATTGTAGATCGAGATATCCGTCTTGAGCTTCAAATTGTTTGCCGTGTCTCCTTTGCTGCTTGTGTTTACTGCCTGTAGATGAGGCATCCATCCTTCGACAGCAGCGATCTACAAGACGGATGTTGTCACAAAACCAATGTTTCCAAGATGAGGCGAGTACTCACAAAGGGGTCGTAGCGGGTACTTTCCACCCCGTCTCTGGGGACACTCTCGAATGGATTCTCGGGTAACTCGGGTAATGGCTCTTCGGTGGCAGGGACGTATTTATCAAGGAACGCATCGACGGGCATCGCACCCAGCCAACGACCATTCATCTCTTTTCCGAGGTGATATCGGACTTCATCAAAAGTTTTGAAAGCGGACGTGTAAGCCAGGTCTGGTCCGTACTTCTTTTTGGCCGGAGTGGATTCACTGGAGAGTTCACGCTGGGTAACGTGTAACGCGTTGGCTGTGGGAGTGGGCTCAGGTTGAGTAGCGGTCTCGTCACCCTGGTGAGTACGGGACATGTTAAACAAGGGGCGAGTGAGGAGAGATCAAACGAACAGGGAGGGTCGAGAATTGGGGCTGTTGCCTGTGTATTTATCCTCTAATATTGTGGAACAAGCTGTGGAGTCAGTCTCGCGAGGATAGCCATTGTTGTGCCAACCTAGATGTGGACTTTTCGTTCTTTAGTAGTTGGGTGGACAGGCGCGGTGACTGTAGTCTGTGATGGTGGTGTGTAAGTGGACGCGAGTCTGGCAACACAGTCGCGTCTCGGCCCGGGTCAGGTGACACACGGCAACCACTTTCGTTTATGTAGCCCCTATCTGTAATGATGATTGCCATTGCCCAATGTGCTGATGATGATTTATGGGAACTTCTGGTGGAATTTTTCCGACGACAGGGATATTGTGAATACAGTAACGGCCCTCCTGACAGCAATATTGATTCAGAGCACTACAATGACCGACGCAGCACCACGTTTACAATGACAGATCCTCCTCCATCGGCCCTCTGATTCGGCCGCCTTGTGGAGATCGGAGAAGCATGCAGGTAAGAGGATCCGCATGGACGACAGAGTCGAAAAAAAGCTGGCTCCAAGACAGCCTTGGTTAAGAAGCTCAAATTTTACTCCCAGGAGTGCTATTCCTTCTCTCGCGAGGTGCTGAACAAGTCGTCGTTGGTAGGTTCCATAAGCCAAAAGACGTCGTAGCGCGTCTGAAAACTTCAGCTGTCTCTGTCAGGATTTATTCTGTAACTGTTGTGGTACACACATCAGTGGGAGATACGGTTTCTGACGTACGTTGAGACTGAAGAGCGCCTCCTAGGCTGCATAGCGACGTGGAACGACAGCAAGCGGGTGTTGTGCCGGGGCTTCACGGTCGAGGACTCTGATGGCTCCTTCCAGGACCATGACACCGAGTTGATCACGCCGAGTAGAGGGACGATGTATAAAAGTTATTCGACGTCTGGAACCTATGAGCGTGCAGCGCCCGTGCGGCTGAGCTCCGAGGTCACGACTGATGGGCTTCCTCGAGGTCAGCTGGCACGATCCCCAAAGTGAAGAGATACAGCGCGAGGTCCAATAACGAGAACCATCAGAATACCCTAGGCGGTTCAACTTGTTCCGGTGCTCGTTTGGTCAGGACGATGGCCGCAGCTGTCCGTGACGATTATAGAGACGAACGGAAAGAGAGTTCAATGAACCAGTTGGCAGGTGTCGGACCTTTTCGCTCGAGAAGGATTGCCTCTTCAATATGTGGAAAGTCGTATTTAGGACCTTGACCTCAATGATTTCTAAAATGATTTCATACAACATCTGGGTGGGTCTAATCTCGATCCATCCGTTGAGGTCTCGCACCAGGGTGCCGACCCCTCCGCACTCCAGGCCGCGGCACGTTCAGCGGTGTCGGTGGTTGTGGTTCGCAAAGTGAACGGCCCGAGACAAGTTCAACTCTTGATCGCATGCTACATGACCAGAGGGGTGTGGCGTTCGAAGTAAAAGGTGTTTTGGAGGATTACTGTCTTTTTCAGGCAACTTGGCCACGTGGGAAAATCGCGACAAAACTAGTCCTCATCTTCGGTCGTTCGTAGCTCCTCACTGCAGCATCGGAATTCGATAAAAAGGACAGCGTTCGACTCGTA
>JBBPNN010000794.1:0-15869 GCA_038090935.1 Hortiboletus campestris | reverse complement strand
ATGCTGAATCCGGACGTTTCAGCAACAGAGAAGACCATGGAGAAGTTTTTGGACGACTTCGCCCAGGTTTTCTTTCCCTCAGATCGAACGGGCAAGGCTCATGCAGCCTTGGGCAACATACGCATGGAAGGACTGCCCTTCAAAGGAGACTTCCATGGATTCCACTCTGCTTTCGAACTCGAAATGGGTCGGAGCGGGATAACGGATGAGTTTGTCCTGAAAGACATGCTCAAGAAGGCAGTATCTGCGGATCTCGCCTTCCGGATGGCCGCGGTCGATGAAGAACCAAAGACGGTCAAGAAGTGGCTCAACAAAGCCGCTCAGTTTTACGACGTGGTCCAGCGCTTGAAGAAACTTCGCTCTGGTACAACAACATACGTTCCTTCCGGAGGTAATCAGCACTCTTCCAATACCTCCTCATCTCGTCAGGATCCCTACGCTATGGACATCGACGCTATCTGACTCTCCCCGGCTCAACGAGCTGAGCACTTCCGCAACAACAAGTGCTTCATTTGCGACAAGGTCGGATGCCGGTCCAACAAGCATCCCCGCTCTGGGAATACTCGAACCTTCCCTCCGCGAGTTCCCGCTCCATCAGCTCCGAGAATTCGGGCAGCTATGACGACTCCTTCTTCTTCGCTACAGGAGTACGCTCGAACCCTGAACATCTCCGACGCAGAGGCAGTGAACTCCCTTAAAATCATCTCTGGAGGTGCTGACGAAGATGGAAACCTTGCCGAAACCGCTGAAAGTGTGGCTAGGCTAGTACTGGACGATGAAGAACCCATTGAGCCCATTATCACTTATCATGACGACAGGGTTAACAAGGGACCACAGGATTTTTGAATGGAGGGAAAGCATCAGCGTCTTTGCCCTCCTTTACTATAGCACCTATATTTGTATCTGGAAAGAATGCGAGATCTATCTCCATTCCTATTACCCTGTCCGGATCAAACAGGAAAATCGCTGAAACAAACGCCCTCATCGATTGTGGGGCTACGGGGTGCTTTATTAGCACAGCTCTCGTCCATCGCCTTGGATGGGACACGCAACGATTGCTGAAACCTCTAACGGCTCACAACGTGGATGGAACCATCAACCAAGGAGGTTTAATACGAAGGACGACGATCGCTCACCTTCGTATCGGAGAGAACGTGGAGAAACAACTTTTCTACCTCGTTTAAACTAACGAGGAGGTCATTCTAGGACTTCCTTGGCTTCGCCACAACAATCCGACCATCGATTGGTCAACCGGAACAATCTCTCTTCCAAGCAAGAAAGGGATTTTGCAGCCGAAGGAGGACACTGAAACCCAGCGTTATCTCCTACGATATAACTCGGTCTCCGAGGATGCTATCTTCGACCAATTGGTCGATGATTTAGCTGTAGCCATGGGAGTGCTCCCTCCCTTAGAAATCAACAAGGTCACTGTCTCGACCTCCATTGCCGCCGACCAGAAAAAGAAGGTCGTCGAACTTCCTCCCGAATTCGCCGAATTTCGTGACGTCTTCACAAAAGCTAAAGATGTTCCTCTCCCTCCCCATTGACCCTTCGACCACACCATCGAACTTGACGACTTGTTCGTACCCAAACGAGCCAAGAATTACTCCTTAAATCCTAAGGAGATGGAGGCGTTGAAAGGATTTGTCGAAGAAAATCTACGAGAAGGAAAGATCGTGCCGTCGAAGTCTCCCCAGGCTTCTCCGTTCTTCTTTGTGCCGAAGAAGGATGGAACCTACCGTCCTTGTCAGGACTATAGGTATCTTAACTCCCACATGATCAAGAATGCTTACCCTCTTCCTTGTATTGCTGATTTAATCGACACCTTGAAGCACTCTAGGTACTTAACCAAACTTGACATCCGTTGGGGCTATAATAATATTTGCATCCGCCCCAAGGATCAATGGAAGGCTGCCTTCACCACCCCTCTTGGACTCTTCGAGCCAACGGTGATGTTCTTTGGACAGTGTAACTCACCGCCAACATTCCAGGCTTTCATGAACCATATCTTCGCCGACTACCTTGCAGAAGGTTGGCTCATCATTTACATGGATGATCTGATGGTTCATTCTAGAGATTATGACGAACATGTCAAGCGAGTTCGTCTTGTTCTCCAACGCCTTCACAAACATAAGCTAGGCGTCAAGCTGGAAAAATGCACGTTCTGTGCACCAAAGGCAGAGTACCTTGGCATGATTGTCAGGGAAGGTCAAGTTTCTATGGACCCTGTGAAACTGACCGCTATAGAAGAATGGATCACTCCACGATCCGTTAGTGCAGTACATTCGTTCATGGGCTTCTGCAATTTCTACAGAAAGTTCATCCCCGATTTCTCTAACATTGTACAGCCACTTCTTTCTTTGACAAAGAAGAATGCTGCTTGGAAATGGTTGCCAGATCACGAGGCTTCTTTTCAGAAACTCAAAAAGGCTTTCCTCAGTCGGCCAGTATTGTGATACCCCAACACCGATCATCCATTCTATGTTATGACGGATGCTTCTCTCTGTGCATCAGGTGCCATCTTGATGCAAAAAGATGGCAATGGGGATCTCCACCCCTGCACCTATTATTCGAAGACTTTCGCTCCAGCTGAGCGAAATTACGACATCTATGACCATGAACTTCTCGCCGTCATATGAGCCCTTGAGGAATGGCGACAATACCTCACGGGCACCAATCACCCGGTCATGGTGATTACAGACCATAGGAACTTGACGTACTTCAAGTCTCCTCAGAATCTCTCTCGCCGCCAAGCTCGCTGGTCGATGTTCTTGCAGGACTTCGACCTCCGTTGGGACAATCAACCTGGCTCTGCCATGGGTCCCGCAGATGCGTTATCTCGTCAGGATGTCATCGACACATCTTCCAACAACACCGCCGTCACTCTCCTCCCAGACGTTCCTGCGCCCACGGACGTCTCTGACGTTATCATCAGGCAATTGGACGTTGCCCTGGCTAGCAAGATTGCTCGCCACTCCACCGCAGATCCCCTTGTTTCTGATGCCGTGAAAGCCTTGACTGAGGGCGATTCACTTTTCCCCTGAGCTTCTCTGAAGGATTGGACTTTCCTGGATGGTGCCTTGTACTTTAAGGGCTGTCTCTATGTTCCCGAGCCCGCCCAGCAGGACCTTGTATGGTCCCTCCATGATTCGCCCGCTGGGGGTCATGGAGGGTATTTCCGCACTGTTCACCTTGTACAGTGCGATTATTGGTGGCCTGGTCTGACCACCTTTGTTCGCCGCTTTGTTGCAGGTTGCGCTATTTGTCAAGTGAACAAGGTCAACACCCATCCGGTGGCTCCTGGTATCTGTCCCATTTCCTCCTCCATGAGTCAGCCATTCCAGCAGATTTCATGCGATATGATCACTGACCTCCCCCTATCCTCTGGTTTTGATTCTGTGCTGGTCGTGGTCAACCATGAGCTTACAAAGGGGGTGATTTTCATCCCTTGTAACAAATCTAAAAATGCAGCAGGGATAGCCTCCCTCTTTTTCAAACATGTTTTCTGCTGATTCGGTCTCCATGACAAAGTCATCTCTGATCGGGGACCCCAATTTGCTTCCGCCTTCACCAAAGAGCTTGCCTGGCTCTTATCCTACGACGTCACCCTCTCCACCGCTTACCATCCTCAGACTGATGGAGAGTCTGAACGAGTTAACCAGGAACTCGAAACCTATCTCTGAATCTTTTGTCAAGGAAACACCTCGAAATGGGCCGAACTTCTTCCGATGGCTGAGTTCTCGCATAACTTAGCTGTCCATTCCGTCACTAACGTTACGCCTTTCTCCTTGATGCACAGATACGAACCCTGTGCCTATCCTCCGATTGGAACCACCTTTCTTCCCACCCTGGAAAAGCGGTTAGAAATTCTCAATGCCGCACAAAAGGAGGCAACCGCTGCTCACGCCAAAGCCGCTCAGACCGTCAAAGAGCGCATCGGAATGAAGTTTACCCCCTGGAAAGTAGGAGCTAAGGTCTGGCTCGACTCTCGAAATCTCAAGTTCAACTTCCCCTCTTGCAAACTCACTCTTCGACACGAAGGACCTTTTGAGATCGACGCAGTCATTTCCCTTTACGCCTACAAACTTCGCCTTCCTCCAACTTGGAAGAAAATTCACAACGTCTTCCATGCCTCCCTCCTTTCGACCTTTACCAAGATGGATGAACACGGACCAAATTACTTCAATCCTCCTTCCGAAGTCATCAAAGGAGAAGAGGAGTACGAAATCGAGACCATCCGTTCTCACCAAGGATCTCCTGGACGCCGCCAGTTTCTTGTCTCTTGGAAGGGCTACTCTCGTGCTGAGGACACTTGGGAACCTGAATTGCATCTCTCGCACGCAAAGTTCATGCTGCAAGCATACAAATTACCGCGACCTAAGGAATTTGCTACTGTGACTTCTTCCTAGTCCTCATCATTTCCATCGTCACCTCTGGCTCCTCCCCATCCGCCGCCCCATCCACTTGTTACCCTGTCACCCCACTCCATGGTTTGATTATTCGAGAGACAGAAAACCTTCTGCGCCTCCAGTCGATTTGGTTCCTCCCATCCCTTTTTCCTGTCATAGATCCAATGAGGGTTGTATGCCGTAACCTCAAAGGATTTCCTCACTATCCGACAGGGTCAGCGCGTTCCCTCAATGTTAGCGCGTTGACTCACTAAACCGCCCACGCACCACTATGGGCACCCGATGTTCCGACACTCTCTCCTGGAGATCCAGGATCCCTCGCGTCAGGACTAGGATGACCAGCATGGTCACCGACACCAAACACAACGTGATAAAAGAGATTGTTAGAAGGAGAAATTGATACATGGGGATTTCGCCGAGGTCCTCACACGCTTCATCACTCACCTTTTTAACCTTCTCTCCAGTCACCCTATCTCCCCTGTGCTGTGTCCGCAGTCCGCAGTCCACAGTTCCGACTTCACCCGATCCTGTTTTGTTCCGCTGAAGCCACAGAATCTCGTTCCTTCCGTGCTTCTTTCCGTCTCCGCTCCATCCAACTCTTTCCAGTCCTCCCAATTTGGATTCCCTCTGGGTATTTAAACGCCCAGGAATTTTGTTTGTTTCTTTAATTTCTTTAATTTTTCTTATGTCTACTCCCCTTACTGTAGCACGTTCCACTTCTCCTTCTGACCTCGTCATCCCTCTCTCGTCCCTCGCTCGGTTCTCCCTTCAAGAGCGACATGTCATCTTCGCATCCGTCCTCGAAGACCCGGCAGTGCTCCTCCCTATCGAACAAAGCACGGAGTTCAGGAATAGTCATGCGATCCTTGCTGAAGGTCTCATTCACCTCTACCACAACTACTCCCGTGGCAGACTCCATCTGGCAACGACCTCCAACATTTCGGCCGCTGACGCCCTTCGCTGGAACCAGAGACTCATCGCTCAGCGGTATGAAGTCCTCCAGCTCCTTTGTTCCACCAACTTCTCCTGCTTCTTCCACCTCGTTCCTGAGGAGATCATGCAGCGAATCCTCGCTGCTGCTGCAGGACTTTGTACTGAGCAACAGAGGAGAAACCTCCTCCCAGCCGTTACGCCCCCTTCTCCCAAGACCTTGGACTCCTCCACCCTCGAGTCGTCTACCATCGACTCTACTCTGAACCTTGACTCCAGAGTTGCTACTGCAGTGACCTCGGAAAAGAGCCAACCCCCTTCATCGCCGGATCCCATCCCCGTGCCATCCCCACTTCACCGACGCCAACCTACCCCTGACGTCGACCTCACTCAGTTGGTCGGCACCCTCGAATCCATATTCCGAGCCACAAACTCTCGGCTTGCCTCCACACCTGTCCGAGGAATTGCACTCCCTCGACGTCGCAATCGTGCAGCTGTCCGCTGCTTCGTATGTGGCAGCCACAGCCACCTCCATCCCAACTGCCCGACCTATCAGTGCCCATACTGTAGAGTCAACGCTCCTGGACATATTCAATCTGCTTGTCCAGTCTACCTCTCCAGAGCCAATGGCAGGGACCCCAACGAGACCGATAGCAATGATGGAAGTATTGGATTCTGAGACGGTGTCTCAGACATACAACGGGGGTAATGTTACAGAAATCCCCTGGATGTCTGAGGCCAAGGAACACAAGTTCGCCTCATGGATTACTGCGTGGGAACCTGAGGGCTCCGATTCTGATTTCCTCTGATTCTTTGATCTTCCTTCTGATTCTTTTGATCCTTAGACGGAGTTCCATTCTTCTTCTGCTCTTCTCTTCCAACTGGAACTCCTGATCCTTTGCGCAGTCCGCAGTATGTCTTCCTTTTGTTCCGTTCCGTTCCTTCCCGTTCCTCCCCTTGACCCAGTTTCCTTTATGGACGTATCCCCTTTTAGAACGGCACTCCGCTGTTCCATTTCCCCTTTAGGACTCCTTATTCAGGGTCCGCTCATCAGTATATAAACGCCCAGTGTACTTGTACTTTTCCCCAATTAGTTCTACGCAATACAAGTGTAGTATCTAGCCCAATCCGTTGGTAACTCGCAAGTTACTTGTCGAGACCCTTCTCATAGTCTCTACGCCTACCAAGCGTAGTAGACTCTTCGATTAGCTTAGTGGGTAACGTGGTCCACAAGCTCAAACCTTCCGACTTTACCCGTCGTTCGTCACATGACTCTCGCCGATAATGCTAGGTTCTACGCTTAGCGTAACACAGACTGCACAGTCGAAAGACACAAAAGGTATTTCATACATCACAATAGGAAAAAAAGGAGTTATAGGGTGAAAAGTAAATCTAAGGTAGCACCTGTTTCTAGCACTCATTCTGCAACAAATCATGCACTTTCACCAGTGCTATTAAAAACAGGAGAAGTCAGAAAACAGTGAAAATGAATATGGGATAGCTGAACTTCACCATTTGACTCCACCTCTATGTTGGGACACCACAATCAATGCATGGTCATACCCACACCTGGTCATCCAAGATGTCTGTGTCATCCACTGCTAATTTATGCTGAGACATGTGCCACTGAGTGGCCTTGATCATACTGCAGCATTGCAATATTCCATTGGTAATTTGGTGGTGTTGGAATTCTGGAATTTTTTATTTTAATATTCATTCCTGATACTAGAATTCTAGAATGGTCTATGACCTTATCTTTTATGCTATTTATATTACTCACCATTACAGATAAGCTATTTTTATATTAGGTCTAGACTATGACATCATTGTGTCATAAGATGTGATACACATTTCACCTTACATTTCACATTCTCTTACACATTTCATATCTGAAACATGTATTACTTACATCAGTGTTTCATCACTGAACACTATAAAAGACATGGCCGTATGCCTGTCTCAATAACAATTCTTATTATCATCCTTCACTCCATCCCCTTACTCAGAACTTCTAAAAACACTAGCTGTTCCATTTATTGTTCTTATCCTCTGAAGATTATCTCTTGAGGATTTATCTCTGTTAGAGATACCGTTGTTACCAACCATCAACCTATTAGTGCATATCTCCCACTGATATCATTTCCCTTCTTGCCCCTGCATAATCAGGACTTCATTGTTCCAATAGATTATAAGCCCTGCTTGAAGAGGAGTTTGTCATTTGCTAGCTCGATGCCTCCTATCTTTCAGTGTTATGGTTCATGGTTGATTGAAGGATTTGCTATGACCTTATTTATGGTTGTCACAGCATTTAATTATGCTATGACAACTCCAATTGTTGAGAGGGATGGACTCTTAGAGTTTGCTGCTTATTCTGGGAGATTGATTGTTCATCATTTATGTGATGGTTTTCAATTTGACCTTAATACTCAGACACCAGAAGCTTATGTGACTCTTGGCATCATCCTTTGTTTAGAACAACATGAGTCAACTTCCAGGTCTACCCCAGAATCACATACATTCAACTACTTGGTTCCACCTGGTGTTCCATTCCAACTTCCTTGCCCCTTTTGTGCTCGTCCCTTGAAACAAGGACAGATTTGCAATCACAACAAACAAGGCTCTGTGGTGATTCAATGTTATAGTCCTGATCTCACTCAAGGGGACTTACTCTAATCCTTTCTCAGTGCACCAAATTATTCAAACAGGATCTCCTACCTCCTATACAGAAGTCTATCCTACTCGTGTACCTTCGACTTCTCATACTTCCCCATGTCAATCACCTTCTACCCCTCCTAACTCACCATCACCATCCTAGTTGTTGATATTGCAACATGCCTATTTTGATGCTAGAGATTCCCCAGAACCCACTCCCGTACCAACAGGACAACTTTGTGAACAGTACTGTGATGGACCTGTCCAGTACAGACTTACAAGAGCTCTCCATCAATCCCATGGTCAAGAAAGGGTTACCTCCTCACATGGTCATGGAACTCTGCTTTGTGAGGTTCCAGAATCGACAGAAGCTGGGTCTAGGAGACTGGAAAACTTGGTGGACACATCATCCAGTTGAGGATCCTTGAAAGAATTACCAAGAAGATGAGGAAGAGGAAGAAATGTGAGACACACATCTGGAAGCAGTATTCCAGAGCTGGCAGTACCATGCTCTGACTGAAGAGCAGGTAAAATGAGCTGACCACCTGGTCTATCCATTCCAGATTAGACCTTGCAAGACCCAGATCAGGACTTTGACCTTGATCGATAGTTTTATGTATTAGCATGAAACTATCAGCTCTGTCTATGAAGGCACTGGTTGGGCTTTTCCAACCAAGACTTACTACCTTGCCCTTCCTACTCGCATTCACTTCCAAGGTTACAAAATCATTCTTCACTTTCACCTTTCTCCTACTACCAGTCCATTTTACATTCTTGAAGACTCTCTAGAGCCAAATTAGCATCTCCTGGGCTACTTTTATGAAGACAGGTTGTATAAGAAGCATCAAGCTCCTTTGCAACACAATTGGAACTCAGCCTTTGACGCTCACTTCCATTTCTTCTTTCATCATGATCCCAAGTATAAAGCTCAGCATCGCTTACAGAAAATCATCAAGTCTGCAAAGACTTCTGATGAGCTTGACGCCATACATATATCAAGCACTTGGAGCTTGTCCTTTGGGAAGACAACGTAGAAGAGCTGCACAGGAAGGAGAGAGACGTTGACAGATTCTCCAACATAGTTGACCTTTGGTCGAGACGTCTCTTCCTTCTGCATGGCCTTTGTCTGGACTAGAAGACAAGTCTTATTCTTTCTCTTTTGAATCTCCTTACTCAAATTTTCTTGAATTAAACAGTCATTCTCACATTTTACATGTTTCTTACTTCTATCATGATATACATAGATCGTATTTGTGTACAGAAAGGTATTTTTACCAATAAATATATTGGTAACCTGTATTACTTTGCGAAGATGTGTTTCAATTTTTTTGAATCACATGCCTTTTTGCCAATGTCTAATTAGCATCGAGAACCTTTTACACGAAAGTGATTATAAAAGGAACAACATAGATTGTACTAGATTTCAAAAAATGGAATAGGAAAGAAAAAGAGACTTCATCACCAGACACCAGGATCAGGACCAGGAACTACCACTTCTTCCTTTTTATCTTTTCTGGCTGCAATGTTCATTGTTGATGATATCTTTGCAGATCTCCTCTAAATGGCTCTCCCTACCTCTGAAGTCAAGTTTGACACAAATCTCATTGGTCACATCCCCATCCTCATTGGTCAAGAAAACTATTATGTTTGGTGACTCTGGATCCAAACTACCCTATCTGTGTATTCTGTTTGACAGTACTCTCACTTATGCTGCTCAAGCTAATGCTCCCAATCAAGCAAAGTGGAAGTTACTAGACAAATGTGTACTTGGTCTTATGGCCAGTACAATCAATGATTCCTTGCTTACACATGTGAATTATAAATTGGCAGACCCTGCTACCTGCCCTTCTATCTTGAAAGCTCTTTGGGATCACCTCAGAGGACTTTTTGGGACTGTCGGACTCCCTAGACAGTTTAATCTGTTCTATTAGGCTCTCCAACTTCACATCAATCCAAATAATGCCAACAAGTCTATCAATGACTATCATACCCAGTTCCAAAAGCTTACCAAAGCTGGGTTGAATCTTCCCAAAACTCTACATGCCATGATTCTTTTGTCAGGTTTACCCAACAATTACTTCACTCTCGCTTCCACCATCATGCAGACTGTCAAAGCTGCCAACTTCAATGTTAGCACTGTTGCATTGCAAATACTTATGGAGATGGACCTTTGCACTACATGCAAACCTCTCCATGCCTGGATTTCTCAGGTAGAAACTGGAGGCCAATCTTCTGTCAATAGGACTAATGTGATTAAATACAGCCCTCCACCTCAAAATTGGTGGAAAAGCCAGACCCCTTCATATCAACCGAGACTGTTTAATCAAGGTAACTAATCTTCTGGCAGTTATCCTAACCAGCCTCAATTGGGTTCTGCAAATCCAAACCAGAAGAAAGGTAAAGGTCCTGCCAGGTCTAAACAACCTGGTAAAGAACAGAAGAAGGATTGGTTTAAGTGGAGCCAAAATGCCAAAGGAAAAGGAAAAGGCAAAGCTAATGAAGTCATTATGGAACCAGAACCAGAGTATATTGAAGAAGATTTTCTTCCTCCTAGCTTTTTACAAATGCAGGAAGATTATGACATGGAAGATTCTTCTTCCACTGCCACACATGCAGGTTGGAAAGATGATGAAGACAACGGGATGAATGTAGCTGGGCCATCTTTGATGCCCTTTCGATATGGCTCCTTCAAGGAATGTTCTTTCTGAAGGAGCTAATGCTACATCTGGGACACCAATGATGATGATGAAAGAGAAAAAGAGGAAAAAGGTTGTTTTTTCTCTTGAAGGACTTGCCAGCTCATCTTCTCATTTTGACAATATTGATTTGTTGAATGAGACTCATATCCAGGCACTTCTCCCATCTACGCCTGTGGCAGTAGCCATGGAAACTCCACAAGACTTAGGAGAGCACTTACAAAACTACAATGACACTGTCTTGTATGGATATGATAATGAATATGATGGGCTTGACTGTTATCATGGTGCTTTGCACTAGGAGGAGATTCTGACAAAGATTTTGCCCAACACCACTGGATGATTGACAGTGGTTGCACTGGATCATCATCTTTCATCATTTAAAGATGACTTTGCACATTTAGGAAAACAAGTATGTTATGCCATTGTTGCTAACAGACAAAAGGTTCCTATGCATGGTCCAGGTAAGATCATCATTCAGCTGAAAGATACACGAGCAGAACCCATAGTTCTCTTGGGAGTATGGTATGCTCCACATGTAGGACACAGACTTTTGTCTGTATCAACACTTACTAGTAAAGGCTATAAGTGTACTATTAATGATTGTGTATCCAATATCTGGGACACAAACAAGCATTTTGTGATACAGGCCAAAGCCTTATCTTCAAATAATAACCTCTATTGGTTTCAGTCAACTCAGATTACTTCAACCAATGGTTCTATTAACTTGCTTGTTAAGGAAGACTCTTATGATCTTTGGCACCATTGCCTTGGACATCCATCCAAGAATGCACTTTGTGCTGCTCCTTCTCATGTTACTGGTATGCCCTCTGTTACTTTACCAGAACAATCTTCTCCCTGTAAAGGCTGTGCCTTAGGAAAGATGCATGATCGTCCATATCCACCATCAGGTAAACATGCTACTCATCCTCTTGGACTTGTTCACTCAGATATTGTTGGGCCTATGCCCACAGAATCTCAAGTTTGTTCATGTTATATCCTCACATTCATTGACAATTATTCTGGTTTTTCAGTTGTTGCATTTTTGCACACTAAGGATGCTGTTTCTCAGCACTTCCAATCAATGGTTTCTTTGGCTGAGACCTTTACTGGTCACACGCTCACCTCTGTACAGTATGTTCAGATCAAGGGGGGGAATTTATGGCTGGGACACTACAAACGTTCTTTCAGTCCAGAGGCATTATGCATCAGACCTCTGTTCCTCATACCCCTCAGCAGAATGGTCGCGCAAAGAGATTCAATTGAACTTTGCTTGAGAAAGCAGAAGCCATTCACCAACATGCATGTTTGCCACAATCTTTTTGGCAGGATGCTGTTGAAACTGCACTCCATCTTTATAATCAACAACTGATGCATCATCATGAATGGAAGACACCTGTTGAACAACTCAATGGAGACAAACCTGATGTTTCCTACTTTAGGATATTTGGAACATGTGCATATGTTTTTATACCTCTGGAACAGCAACAAGACAAGTTATCTCCCAAGTCTGAGGAGATGATTTTTATTGGGTATAAATCTAACACTAAAGGCTATTGCTTTTGATCTAAGGAGAGGAGACATGTGTTCATCTCAACTAATGCTATCTTTGATGAGAATGTCTTTCCTTATTGTCTCGGAGACAAAGAAGACAGACTCGCCCCTATTCCAGTTGAAGAAGACCCCATAGACAATCTTACTAAGGACGACACTCGACCAAGGGATCTGGAACCCTCTTGAGATATTTTCATTCCTATACCATTAGGACTAGATCATCAACCCAATCAAGCACATTCATTTGATAATGGGCATTCATCAGGACCTCAACCACCATCCATGATTCCCTGGAAACCCTCTAAGCCTCTATCACCACTCTTCTATGACTCTCCAGAATCCTCTGTCAATCCACCATCCTATCACACATCACCATTACAACCTGCTGTTAAATGAGATCAATCTGATACAGGTCATTGAAGTTCTATTACAGATCACCATCAACATAAGTGTTATATGTATGCTTACTGATTTGCCTCCTGAAGAGGAGAGACAAGAAACTTCAGGTCTTTTACCTCAAATCTGGTTACCTCCCCATCAACAAGCTGACGAGACCTTACCTGAGTTTAGATCACGACCTCATCAGCATCATCCTACAAGGGATGAACGATCCACTTTTAGACCAGTTGCTGAATAGAGACAATCCTCTTGCATTCCTGTGCCCAGGATTCTTCCTGATAATACACATGGTAATAGACCAGCAATCGAAATTGAGAGTGATATGTCAAAAGGCCTTGATACTATCCAGAAGGAGCCAACCAACATGATGGATGTCACTCCAACTAAAGAAGAAGACAGTGGTGACCTTGGACAAATGTATAGTTCCAAGTAGATAAGACAGCTTTTTAATATGGCTGTTGGATCAGGTTCCATTCCTAAACAGTTTAGAGACATTCTGAAACTCTCAACAGAAACAGAACTTATGAATGATTACTATGTAGGATGAGATTAAATTCCTCTCTGATCACAAGGTTTGGATGCTGGTAGACCTACCTAAGGGTCATAAACCTGTCAAAGGGAGATGGGTATTTGCTGTTAATCTGACAGATGCAAGAAAGCTAGATTTGTCACAAAAGGATTTACACAAGTCTTCGGAATAGACTATGAAGAAACCTTCTGACTTCTCATTGCTCTAGCAGTGCTTCAAGATTGGGAATTAGAAGCCCTAGACATAAAGACCACCTTTCTTTTTGGCCAGCTGGATGAAGAAATTTATTTGGAACAACCTAAAGGTTTTGTAGTAAAGGGTCAGGAGAAAAAGGTTTGTCACTTGAGGAAAGCGATATATGGTTTGAAGCAAGCTGCCCTTCAATGGAATAAACAGCTGCACAAGTCTCTCCTGGAGATGGGATTCCTTAGATGTAAATCTGATCCAGGAACATATTTTAAGATCATTGGTGATGATTTAATCATCTTACTCATTTATGTCGACAATGCTCTTTTTATGGGTAGTAACAAGACACAAGTCCTTTCACATAAATCTCAATTCATGAAGCAATAGGAATTAAGAGATCTTGGTCAAGCAACCAAATACTTAGGTATGAGGATCACTAGAGATTGCAAGAAGTGAACAATTACTTTAGATCAAACCCACTATGTGGAGAAAGTCGTTAAACGATTTGATCAAGAGAATTGCAAGCCAGTCTCTGTACCTCTTCCCACCAGATATAATCCAAGACCAAATTCAAACCAAGATCAGTTGAATGCTACTCTTCACAGTCACTATCAGTTGGTCATTGGATCACTGTTATACATCGTGCTAGGTACTCGACCAGACATAGCCTTTGCAGTTATCAAAATGTCTCAGTTCTCTTCCAATCCAATAGAAGAACATTTGCAAAAGGTGCTCTATATAGTGTGCTATTTATCATCCTTTCATAATCTTTGCATCTTGTATTCTGGACATGGTGACCAAAATGGCTTATGTGTTTATTCTGATACAGATTGGGCTGGAGATGTTGAGACCTCACGCTCCACTACTGGTTATGCCATCTTCTTAGGAAACAGCATTGGCTATCTAGATGACAACAACGAGTTACACTTTCTTCCACTGAAGCGGAATATTGTGGAATGACCAAAGTTGCTAAACAACTTTGCTGAATACGTAATGTCTATGAAGAATTACAATTCAAGCTAGGTCCACTACCACTTTGTGTTGACAACCAAGGTGCAATGTTCCTTGCTTCAAATCCTGCCCAAGAAGGTCATACAAAACATGTTCGCATGACTGACCACTATATTTGTGAAGCTGTGGAGTTTGGAGAAATCAAGCTCTACTACATGCCAACGGATCAGCAGTTTGCTGATATATTCATGAAGAATCTTGGAAAGCAGAAGTTTGAAGATGGAAGAAAGGCCCTTCAACTTATCCCCTTTAAATCGTAACATGATCAGTGAAGAGGAGTGTTGGAATTCTGGTATTTCTTATTTTAATATTCATTCCTGATACTAGAATTCTAGAATGGTCAATGACCTTATCTTTTACGCTATTCATATTACCCACCACTACAGATAAGCTATTCTTACCTTAGGTCTAGACTATGACATCATTGTGTCATAAGATGTGATACACGTTTCACCTTATGTTTCACATTCTCTTACATGTTTCATACTTGATATGTGTTTTATCCCTTATATCTTTTACATGTTTCATATCTGAAACATGTATTACTTACATCAGTGTTTCATCACTGAACACTATAAAAGACATGGCCTAATTATGCCTGTCTCAATAACAATTCTTATTATCATCCTTCACTCCATCCCCTCACTCAGAACTTCTAAGAACACTAGCTGTTCCATCTATGTATTGTTCTTATCCTCTGAAGATTATCTCTTGAGAATTTATCTCTGTTAGAGATACCTTTGTTATCAACCATCATTTCCCTTCTTGCCCCTGCATAATCGGAACTTCATTGTTCCGATAGATGGCACTGTTAAATGTGAGGTTAGAAATCAGTGAATGTGAGTACAAGATGAACCTTCACCATCAAGCGGGTGAAGCAGGTAGACTGATTGTGGACACGGAAATAGTTAATCCCTGCAAGAAAGTCACATGCCAGTGAGTCAATTCACGTCTGTAGTACAGAGCACATATATCCATGGGCTGTCACAACACCAACCAACTTGGCTGAATACATATGTCTTGAAGCAGGGCACCATCAAATGAAGATGCCCACAGGACATGGTCACTGGGATTTGCCATCATTTCCACAGCACAGGAGACACAATAGGTGTTGCACCTGGTACATACCTTTGGAAACATTAATAGTGAGTGGTGGTGGACAGGATTGTGTTCACAGCTGAATTGCAAAATTTGGTGGAGAAATGTTGTGGATATTTCAAACTCCACCCACCAGCAGCAACTGTCACATGACATGTTTTGAAGAATTTGCACAAAGTCCAGTGTCCACAGTGACACACCCATATCATCACTGGGCACCCATGCATCAAGCACAACAACACAGTGGGTTTGAGGTGGTTGGTGGGTCGTCTGCAGTCATTGGTGGGTGCCATGGATGGCCTAGGTATGTCGTTGTATCATGTTTGCACCGCCAGCACTGACCTGACCTGTTTTCAGCTACTAGGGGGTCTGTTTCAACTCATTTCAAGTCACAGTGTGCTCCGC
>JBBPNN010000793.1:0-15939 GCA_038090935.1 Hortiboletus campestris | reverse complement strand
CCCGCCCGTTCGCACCCACCCGCTCACACTCACCCGCCGCCTGTTCGTGCCCGCCGCGTGCAGGGGCAACAACACAACGTGCACGTTGTGCCCTTGCCCTTGCCCGTTCGCGCCCTCCAATGTGCTTGTACCCGCCTGTTCATGGCGCGTGCGCATGTGCCATCACCCTCTGAGTCGCCCGCTCGTGCCGTCTGTCATACCTGCGCGTTGCGGGTTCTACCAGATTTTTCATTTTCGCCGTCTAGCTGATAATCCAGGTCATGGCTGACTTCAAGGAGTGTGTTGACGAAGCCAGAATCAAATGTCCTTGCTCCGGAAGCACGTTGGGCTTTGGCCCGTCTCTGTCGATTCGTCGGGCAGGTCACCGGTTAGGTTAGGTTATTAACTTAACCAGTCACCCTCAAAAGTGAACGATTACGTAATCATAGGCGATTTTTGAAAATGCAGAATTACGCAAATTTTCCCGTGTTTCCTTCTAAAAATTCAATCTGGGAGCGGCCGGCGCAGATGCGCGCCGGCTACAGACGTGCCGCCCTTGAGTGACAGACACTGTATGACATATTCCGATCGCTGTGGTTCGTCTGCGTCATCGACGACTACGCTTCCATTCTTCGACACAGATTATATAGTATACAGTATTCGGAGAGTTACCTCAGGACCTACCGCGAGGGGTTTTTTCCCGCCAAATCGGAAATAGCAGGCTCGGCGCAACTTTAGTACAATCTGTAAGTTTGGATCCAAGGCGCTAGCCTGAGTCCCCAAGATATGAACCTTTCAATGACTTTGTCAAGTTTCAGGGAGTTAGAGAAGCCCGTGTGGTAATTGATTGTACATATAGCAAATCTAATCCATCAGATTCGGTTCCTTTTCCCCACCCAAATTTTCCTCGAGGTAGTCATCGAGACAGCAAAAAAAACACATCATCATAGAGTCTCTTTCTTCACCCGCTGGTGTCCAATAAAATACAATCCCCATACATCGCTGATGGCATCGGGACCACGAGGCATTAAACCCTCCCAAGTCGGGCTTGGTATCTTTGTCACGATATCAGGCGCGAAGAAGATCCGCCTTCTTCGATCGCGGTACAATCGCGCACTTGAACGGCTTGACACGACTGCGAAACTAGTCATTGGCAAAAGCACGCCAAAACAATACCGGAAACTCACCGTAGCATGCCTTCCTCGAATTCATACCTCGGCACCCGTTCCACACCATTCTCGACACATCTCGACACATCCAACGTCGCCAGCGCCATCGCGACATACATAAAGATCATAGACTCTGCCAGGTTCGCACCCAGACACAACCGTCTTCCCCATCCAAAACACGTCTCACGCGGGTCAGGCTGTTTATCCTCACCAAGGAACCTCTCCGGGTCGAATGCATCTGGATTGGGATATGTCTCTGGGTCAGATAGGATAAACCTACCACAAGCATTTCGTGTCAGTAAGATCTCGAACAGAAGTCACTGTCGATAAGCCACGGACCAGATGTTCGCGACAAGCCACGACCCTTTGGGGATTAAATATCCCTCATAGATGATATCCTGTGTGTTGACATGCGATGCTAGTGGTGTCATATGATGTTGGTCTAGTCATCTACTCAGAGATACACACAAACGACGATACGTACGCATAGGAACCACCACGTTCCACCTAAGAAGTTCCGTACAAATCGCGTTCACGTACGGGAGCGCATCACGATCCTCCATGGTTGGCAGTCTGTCATCCCCGACGACGGCATCGACTTCTGCCTGCGCTTTCTTGAGGACTTCGGGGTATATTGTCATGGCAAGGAAAAATGCAGACACCGTAGACGGTGTCTTCCATCGATGCGCTTGTTTTAGTTCGATCTGCTTGAGTAAACGATAATCCAACTCACCGTATCAGATCCACCTGATAAACATAGAACCACGCTCAACGTAAGTAGAACAGTTTTGAGAGCTATACTTTGAAGCCATACCCAGGTACATCGAGAAAGAAGTCCACTTCAAAATCTCTTCATCCTCAGGAGTAACGCCCTGCTGAAGCACCCGTGATGTGAACGACGGCGCAGCATCGCCCTTTTCCTGAGTCGACATCAGCGCACAAGCACCATGAACGCGAATATGAAACAAACCAGGTGCTCCAACACGAACTCGTACGGTGTGTTCACCGTCTCATTCACCAGATTGCGCCACCGCTTCACATCTCTGTGGAACCCACCTCCAGGCAACCACTCGGGAAAGTATCGCACTAGCGAAACCTTTCAAGTAACTGAGATGGATCGAAGGGATTCGAGAAACGTACGGGTCGGAAAGAAGTCGGCTATAAACCGTCCCGGCATCATGGTCTCGGATATATTGCGCATAGCTCTGTCAGCCAACTCCACGAGCGGATCACCATCATCATTGACGCTATAACCATGCGATATCTTCAAGATCAATGACGCAGTCGTTCTGCCCAAAATATGTCACGTTAACACAATTGCTCGGAGGACGATGAACAACGCACCTGCGACAATGCGCAATCAGATCATCGGGGTTCTTTAAAACATCACAAACGAATTGTCTTGCTTCCGCTTCTTCGGCAGGGTAGAACCTCACTACGCTACGCTTGGAACGCATATGCTGGCCAAAAAGCTTGCGATGTTTTCGATGTGTGTCACCGTATTGCAGAAAGCCCGTGGCGCTACCCCAACCGACGAGGTCACCGGCCACCGTAAAGTGTGGCCTGTTGGACGTGATGCTGCTCTGCTTTTCGAGCAGGTCTTTGGTTGCCTTGAAAGAATTGAGAACGACGTATTGCGTGCCCATCGCTTTGAGAGATAAAACAGGGCCTGACGTAGACTGAGAATGCATGTGCTTTGTATGACGCGAGTATGCACTTGCCATATTTACTGCTCATGGTTCCAAGTGTTTTATACGGAACATGCGTCCGAAGGTCAAGCAGGTTTCCAATAAGTGGCCATCCAGGCGGCCCAGGTGGAAGTGGCGCGCTCTTCTGCCTGACAAGATGTCTGACAAGGTACAATGCCAAACCGGCAATGCAGATATCAAGGATATGAATGCCCATGATTGAAGCCTGATGATGGAACCGTTTTGTAGGAGACGAGCAGATGGACACGAGCAGCGAAATGCTCATGCAATTCAAACTAGCTTTATACCATAGTGCGACTCCTGGGTTTGAACGTGTTACGACTGGATGATAACAGCTGATGACGGAGATGGCGTGATCGACCTCGGCCCCATAGCTCCAACCCAGTAAAGCAGGCAATATCACATGGCTGGATCCGCAAAACGTGTCACAAATTCATGAATATCTCTGGGCCATGTTCTTGTCTCCCTGTATGTATGTCTTGGCAAGATAAGATCTACAAGCAAGTTGGTCAGGCGATGCGTGGCATGTGGGTATAGCAGGCGTTTCGAGCACCATTGTTGGGACACATTTCCCTCGAGCTTCATGTGGCACAATGCCGCGGGCACTGGAGGAACGTCCGCACGTTGGGGAAACTCTTCTCAATTTGGCAGGCCCTTGTGTAAGACAATGCTGAGAACGCTTAAAACAACGTGCGCCAATAGGGTTACGTACTGTACACCGCGGTAATTCGATGGGAGGTATGGCAGGTACGAGTAGGCACGGTGTACCCATAACAGGTTGTCTAAACATCCTACGGCCGCTCTTGTGCTTCAGAACACGGATGGCATCATGATCTGGTGTCCTCAACTGATCTTATCTCGTGCCGGCCATCCGGCGGAAGAAGAGAGAAACTGCTGCGGAGGCAACTGTCGTTAGCAAGTCGTTACGAGTTCAAGCCTCGTAATACATACATGATATGCCACCTTCTGGCTGCGCGGCGCGCGAGTTTCTGTCACACTGCGTAATTGGTCCTACTGTGTGGCGATGTCAACCCGTACGCGCTGGAGTACTGTGTTGGCGGGTAGGTGTCCCTTCGCTGAAGCAGTACAAATGGGATGGCTCGCTCATTACGGAAGCCTTCTTGAATTGCCGTTCATCTCAGCTGCTCAGTAGATAGAGTGGATCAATCATCGCCGCAGGACGCACTCACAGAACTGAGATGAAAACCACATAGCGTTCACTTGGAGAAGCTTTCGAGTTTCAGGAATCGTCCAAGGGCAGAGAGTCAAAGATATGGCGGGTGAATGGTGCAAGTGATTTAGCCCGGCGCCCGGGTACAGTGTTTCACAGCGGCTTTTATCTGTTTTGGCAGCGCGTTGAGGCGTTCATTCCTTTGGCTTGGCAGGTTTGGTAGGTTTTTCCCGTGTAACGGCGATTCACTTGTCTCAGATTACAGCTTACGCCCATTTGGCCTCTGCACCCGCCCCAGATGCGTTGCATGTATCACCGGGCAGCCTGGGATCGATCTGATCGTAATGTTGGAATGGAAGATGCCCGTGAAGTAGTGTGCTGGGCAGGACCAGTGTATGTCGGTGAGCTGAGATGGCCACCTTCTCGTCACCGAAACCCGGAAATCGTGTAAGGCAGACTCGACGAAGCTCTCCCGCTTCAGAGTTTCCGTCGCAAGGACTGTGCAAGTTATTTCACCTTCGCAACCACGATGTCCGAAACTAATCTCGTATCTCCTCTTGAATCTCACTTCCTCCCACCTCACCATATAGTGACTGCCGCGTCATCCTCCCCTCGTATCTTGAAGCGTCTTAAGTAAAGGTGAGTGTACGGCCATAGCCGGTCCGGAGACAGCACGATCGACCAACTGATCGGGACTAGTTAGCACATGTAGCTATCACGCACTGCAGTGCCGACTGCGGGCCCTCGCCATACTCCAGAATAGTATTCAGCGATTGATTCCTCTTTTCGCATGATGCCTCGCCAGCAAGATTGGCAGTCATCTCAGCGCCCCCAGCAGCATTCCGAGGACAACAAGCTCATATCTGAGACTAGGTAGTGGTCCTGGCTGGTCCTGGCCATCGGAACCTCAGGGTATATCGTCACGGCAAGTAAAAACGCAGATAATGTAGATGGTGTCTGTCACCCCGCTTATCAATATGACTCTTTCTGACTGAAAATCCAGCTCACCGTGTCAGATCCACCTGATAAATCATAGAATCATAATCGATGTAAGTTTGACCGTCTCGGGAGCCATACTTTAAAACCATACCCATGTATGTACATGGAAGGAGGAGCCCACTTCAAAATCTCTTTATCCCCAGAGGTAGCACCTTGGAGTGGCTGTGACGTGAACGACAGCACATCACCTTTCGCCTAATTCGACATCAGCGTACACACCACGAATCTGAAGAGGGAGCGTACCAGGTGCTGCGACACAAAGTGGTGGTGCGTGTCCGCTGTTCGCTCACCAGTTTTGCGATCATGTTACATCCTTCTCTAGGGAACCATTCAAGCGAATATCACAATAGCAAAACCCCTCAAGCAATTGAAATAGATCAGAGGCTCGGAAAACGTACAGATTGGCACCATGTCGGGATTACGGAAAAATTGTGCATGACTTTGTCAGCCATCTCCGCGAGCGGATCACCGTCGTCCTCGGCGTAGCGCTATAACCATGTGAATTTGTCAAGATCACCGAGTTGGCGGTGCTGCCCCAAACCCAGAGGACAATTGGCACTGCACCTGCAACTATGCACGATCAGATTATCAGGATCCTTCAACACATTGCATAGGAATTGTTTCGCTTCCTCTTCTTCGGCAAGGTAGAACGCCTCATTCCCCCAACCGGCGAGGTCTCCGCGCATCGTGAAGTGTGGCTTGTTCGACGCGGTGGCGCCCTACTTCTCAAGCAGGCCGCCGGTCGCATTAAGGGTGTTGAGAACGACGTATTGCATGCCCGTAACTCCGAGGGACATAATTGAACCTCGTAGAATGAGCGACGTATGTACTTTTTGTGAAGGACGAAAACACTTGCCATATTTCCCGCTCAAAGCTCCGAATGTCCCACACGGAGCATGTATCAAAAAGTCGAGCGATGGACGGCCATCCAGGAGGCCCGGGGGAGCGGCACGCTTCTTCTCCGGACCAGACGTCCGACAAGGTACACGAGGCACACATCAAGGGCACAACCAGAAGCTGAGTACGATCGATGCTGTGTTCGTCCGGTTTGGATGCATCTTGACACCATACGTTTACAGTACCGGTTTGAGCGCGTACGGGAACAGAAACTCGTAACAGCCACGGCATGAGCATCAGCTCGTGCCTCGCTGCGTTACAGTACTGTGTGACAAAACTAAACGATGTACTTCAGGATTCAGGAACGTTCTTCCAGACAAGGCATACAAACGCACCATTTTAAAAATGACATATTTGGAGCCGACCCGTTATTTGGACAACGAGGCCAAGCTCGTGATATGTTGTCGCATCATGGGCAGACGGGACTGACCACTGACCCTCACGGTCTGACATTGTCGTCCGCCGCATGACGGGTCAGGGTGTGCATGTGAAGCCTTGGCCATTATCGTGCCAAAAGGAACTCAGCCCGAACATTTCACTCCCAAGTATGACCCTTTCAAGTTGCCTTTACTATGTAAACAGTAAACTATCTCAAGTATGGTTCAGAATCAGCGCAAGCCTGAGACTGAACTTGAAGTACCTCAACGATGTCGACATTCAATAATTTGCAGGAATGACTCACCTAAAAATAATTTAGGTGCTGTGCCTTCTCGAAATGATGGCTCGAACTCGGGCCCTGGCCCGGGGGTTGAACATACTACCTAACACTGCTTCTTCATCAGCAACTAGGCCGTCGAGGGTTTATCCAGCGCAGCCATTAGAGTTTGTCTCTACGAACAGAATATTGGCAAATTGGAGCAATTTCCTCCATTACAAAGGTACGGGAAACGAGACACAACAATGTCGGGGTGTTCGAACGAGCGTGGGAGTCTGTTTGTTCAAGAAAGAGCTCGGATCGTCCAAGGATACTAAGCCAGAGCCAAACAGGACAGGAAATATCAATCAAAAAAGGAGGCATGTATAACAGACTTGTAGCTAGAAGAAGGGATGAGAAGCTGAAGAATAAAACGCATCTTTTCGTTGCCACGTAATGTAGGCAAATCAAGATGAGTCACGATATCTGAGGTTCCTACTTGCGTTCCTCGTCCTCCGTACGTGCCTCCAGGTTGACCTTTTCGTCAACGTATTGCGGAGGAGCAACAAATAAGGTCTCGGGAACTTGCTCATATACGATGTATTCGCGATCAACGGTGTCCTCACCGCGTTCGCCGCGCACGGTGCGGTAAGCAAGAACGGACAGAACCCAGAACATCCTCAAAAGAACGCCGATACCACAGCCTTATCATACAGTAAATTAGCCCAGGAAAAGCGTGATCTGTGATTTCTTACCAAGAACGAAGGATACTGCGCGACCTTCCCAGGGTCCAAGTGCCTTGATGGCCCTGTGGATGCGCCTCAAGAAACTCTTGCGGTGTTTGTGGTGGTGACCATGATGTCCACGGTGGCCATGGTGAGGGTGACGTTCATGGCCCTCATCATCATCATCATCGTGGTGCTTTCTTGGTTTTCCTTCCTCGTCCTCTTCCTGGGAATGAAGTATGACGTTGTGTGAGGGAAAACCCACAGGGATAATGTGGACTTCCCCAGGCCTTGGCACTGCAACATCAGCCTCGATGAGTGGCATGCCAAGCGCGTGGCGGAAAGCGTTGGATAAGCGGAGAGCTTTCTCGCGCAGCGAGGCTCCGCAGAAGTGGCGGGAGAGACCCTTGTCCTTTCCTTCAAGAGGGGGGCTCATGATGACTGCGGGACGGATGACGCGGGCGACGTTGTCATCATTGCCGTTTACGTTTGCATTTGCCAGCGCATGGCCAAAGCGAATGTTGGCATTCGCATTAGATGGACCATCGATGACGCGGATCGGCTCAGCTGCAGCGAGGCTGACTGTGGACGCAAAGAATCGTTAAGTCGATACCATATGATTGAGGTAGCGGAGCAATGTCTCACCTGCGCTGGCCCCCGCTAGGAGCATTGGTAAGATAGAAAGGCGCATGTTGTGTGGTGGCCTTGCTAAATTACTACTGTAGCTTTGTCAGATGGAAGAAACCAGTTGTGTAGATGATTGTTTCGAGTGATACAGCGGATGGAAACCGACAGAGACGAATGAGGTGATGGTAGGGGGTGGCTAGCAGGATACTTGAGCCGGGATGATGCTGTACCACACGTTTCAGACTCCGACCAGCCACCGGACTGGAACCTACAACCATTCCGCAGTCAAAGCATTTCCCGTACTTGCCCGCCTTACACGCGTTTTGCCATGACCACCAAGGTGCTGAAGTTGAGTCGGGCAAGTCTCGCCTGACGTTCTCCTAGTATAATCATTGGGAGAATGCTATATATTATTATGTTCTGGTGCCGCTCTTCCAATAATAGACCCGCTCGGAGCTCTGTCCACGGGATTGGTTTCGATCGCTGGAGTCAGCCAGACGACTGCAGCGGACATTCACAAAATAACATGACAACGAATGGTATCAGCATACCCATCTCCTTTGCAGGGCAAAGCCATAATCAATGCGACATGAAATCATACTGCGGATGATTGCCTGCGAGCCAACAAGCGTAAGCGTCCGCAGTCACTTGAAGCCCGTCTGACTCGTTACTCACGCAGTGACGCTGAACTTGAGCGAGGTAAACACAACTGTGAGCTTGACCGCGTTTCCTACCAATTCCGACCACCCCCTTTCATCGAGCTGAACCATCCCATCGTCCTCCTCTCCGTGTACCCGGTAAAAACGAGCGTAAATCGTGACGTCTGGCTTGTATTTGAACTCGGATATCCACCAATCGTCTTTGGTGGCGAAACGGTGGATGAATAGATCTACCGCTTTCTATGTTGGGCCCATCAGTAACATGTACCTAGGATATTTGAGCCGCAGTGCGTACACGATAACTCATTGCCTGAAGTGCGGCCCTACCAAATGCACGTCTCTCGTTTCTGCAAGTCACTATGATCTGAGGAGGAAGTTGTTGCGCTGAAGTGATAAACTGGTGAAGAACAGTGATTGCTGAGACAACGTCTGCTGGCAGCGTCGGAAGCTGCGATTCGGGGACCCTCGGGGTCGAGGTAAATCGACTCATTATGAGGCTGGGACGAGACCGATGCACGGTCCAAGACAAGAAGCCTCATGGCTGCCATCCAACCCGTGTAGTTGTTGGTCACACATGGTCGGAATTTATTTATCTGCAGTTGGCATCATCGGTCTGATGGCGTAGTTGGTTATCGCATCTGTCTAACACACAGAAGGTCTCCTGTTCGAGCCAGGATCAGATCATTTCTTTCTTTCTTTTTTCCTTCCTACAATTGTGACCATCTGTGACAGTACATCACTTCCAGATCACAGGGACTCCATTCTCTCTTCATCCTTGAGAAAATAGGTGGTTTGTTGGGAGAACATTTTGCTGTCAGCCATGTTTTCTTGCAACAGACAGGTACTGTCGATGATGTCACCTCAAGCGATGTTGCCTCAATCCATGTATTCTTCTCCGAGTCTAAGAGCAAGTTGTCCTGCTCCGAATTGTGACGCACTAGTCTCCGAGGGGTATTTGCTCACCGTCATCGGTCAAGTAACACCTCTATTATGGTGTCTTGTGATCCACACAGAACGCATAATTTAGCAGACTCGACCTCTTCTATCCACACTCCTGAGGACACGAGCAGCCGCTCTTCCGAAGGTAAGTACATATTGGAAAATGATATATCATAATTTCTAGCGACGTTGGTGAACACATCCTCACAACCAACCCAGCTGTCAATGGTCGGTTGTTAACTCGACTGCACAAGCACAAGTGTCGTCGAGTCTACACATATCTTGTATGTCTTCGAGCGGGTTAGGCAATCTTGTCAGGGGTCGACGAAGTCTGCATCGCAACCTGTGGACATGGTATTCAGCAGACACCGGTGTGGTTTCTTCTCGGTCGGATAAATACTACGACGAAAATGTCTTGCCTGTTAATCCCCGTTCTTTGGGATCGTGCACACGGGCCTCACTGTGACCCCCGGAACACGGCTCCTTCAAGTTGGTTTTGAAGTGTAAGCCGTGGGGGCTCGCTTTGTTTTTCCGACATGCGAAGCCGGCAATTGTTCCGATTGGCTTTTGCATGCAGGGCCACGAGAAAAATGTTCATTTCAGTCTCCGAGTCCAACCGCATCCCCAGGCTGGCATTTCCTCAGTGCTCGTTATGGCGCTCAACTTGGCTCCTAGCGCGTTCTGTACTCTAAGGCCCCGCTATTTATCTACCAGAGTGATCGCATTCGGTGCACTCATCACCTTTGCGATCACTGTCTATACCTTTTCGTCGTCCGAGTTTCCATTCCTGCTGTCGGACTGGTCAAGTTCATTCTTTTCGGGTCGTCAACGTGCTACATGCTCGCCTGAAGCGTGGTCCTCGGGGTATTGGACATACAGTCCAAATACCGATTTACCTGCGCTTACGAGTGCGGATCAGGTATTCGCTTTCTCCGAGTTGGAGGGATGCGCAGCAGATCGGGAATACTATTGGCATTTGGGGGTAGACCACGAAGAGCAATTCGACAGATTCCCGGACGTCGCTTCGTATAAATGGCGACCATCGTCTCAATGTGACGTCCGGCCACTCAATGGTGCTGCCATGGTCAAAGACATGGTCGAACAGGGTGGGTGGCTTCTGATGGGTGGTGAGTTTTTCATTTTCGCGTCACTCGACCTGTCTTGACATGAGACCTTGGGCACGGCTAGACTCGATAACGGAGAACCACTTCTTCTCCCTGTCGTGTCTTCTCTACCCGCACGCCCGCGCAACCCCCAATTATACCGAAAACCCGTATTTTGACAGAGCGTGGCCACAGAAATTATACCTCTCGCCCACGTCTCCTTTGATACCCGAACTCGACTTTCCACCTGACTTCTCCATCGAAAATACGCCCCTCGTTCTCTTCCGCCGCGTCGACCTCCTACTCAACCAGGAGGACCTCGAGACACTATACCAAAATACCTTGAGGACGGAAGCAGAGGATGAAGATCCCACTGTCACCAATGCTACCACAAAACCCCTTTTTAGTGCTGAACAGACGTGGTCGTTGTCACCTTCGGAATACATGCCCATCTTCTTGGATTCGCCACCAGAGGGAAACTTTGGGACCCTGGTCGTGAACACGGGCGGCCATTGGACAACCACGCTGATGAGTGCGTTCCGTGATGAAGAGGCCGGAGAAGAAGCGGGGTATGGTATCGAGAGTGTCAAGGCATTCTTCAAGGTTGCGATGCGAACGTGGGCGGGGCAAGTCCAAGATGCGATTGACGAATACTGGCGCAACGGCGGAACACGACCGAAACAAGTCGTCGTCAGGGCTTATCTACCCGGCCACGAAGACTGCCACAATCACCGTAAACCATGGACGACGATTCAACCATACCAGTTCCGATGGTACAATTGGCCATGGATCCAAGATTACAATGAGATCTTCAAGGTCGGTGCTATCACTTTCAGCATTGCACGCACGCACTTTACTTTGCAGTGTTGATATTGGACGACGTACTGATGATCTTATACATGAAACAGGATCTTCTGGCGACTGAATTCCCTGATATTTTCTACTTACCCATTGAGCGTCCGGGGCGTCTCCGACCCGATGCAGTGCGTCTTTTTTTCCCCTTATCAACTCCACGTACCTCGCGCTCATGGTCCCATCTCAGCATGCCGGTGATTGTTTACACATCATGACCGGCGCTGGCGTCCTGGAAGGATGGTCACACTACATTTGGCATTTTGTCACTAGGGAGATCGCCGGACGGATACGATAGGAAAAGATGGGCCACAGGACTTTCAAATTCTAGGCTCTCGCGTCACCCGTATATAACATATACTCAGTGTCGGGGATATCGATCACGTCCGTCATCGATGGACTCGAAGCTGTAGACATCTAGGACGTTGGACTCGCTTGGTTTACCCTCTCTAGCTAATCTGCCTCTAAACTCTGTGCTCGTCTTCGTATTCACTTATCTCGACTTGATGCTTGTATATTTGATGATGATAACGAGGATTGGATTCAGGATATGTTGTAGGGAGCCTTGTGCGCGAGGCGTCTGATGCATGTTGAGCCCGTCTAACTAAACCATCGGTGATAACATCTCAAAAAAGGTTAGTTATTTGCCTCCTCGCCACGTGGTTCATCCCCCCTGGCAACCGGTTCGCCCTATTCGATGACCATGCCAACCGTCATATGGTCGGCTATCCAAGTGTGGAGAGGCACACTACTAGATTACAGTGTGGAAAGCCTTGGGGAACGCTATCATACCTTCAGCTCAGGGCTGTCGCACGCAGTGATTCAAAGCCCCTTGGATGTCATATCATCGGACAACGGCAAGGATATATAGTGTACTGTATGGCGTTTCAATCCTGGGCTCCCGACAGTGCATGGTTAATTTAGTGATTCTGCAATACGGCAAACATTAATGTAATAAGTACGCCCGACAGTGACAGAAGAGAAAGAACAAGCGTGAAGATATACACTACGTACTGCACAGGAACACAATAAGATGCGACAGGAACAGCAGGGAATAAATTATCGTGAGATGTATATACCCGAATATCGTCCACGGGAAAAGATCTAGTATGTACTTGATGTTCTGAACCGACTTTGGGTCTGGGCGCATCTTTGAAACATTTGATGGGTTAACGTTAATACATGAATGAGGCAACCATCGGAGGTTGGGTTGCCAAGAAACTATCAGATGAAAGCTCGCGCCCGTGGAACATGCGAGGTGATGGGTACCCTGGAGTGAGTACTGGGGGTGGGATGGCCATGTACGGCCCGGAGCGTGCCGAATGGGTGATATCCTCTGTGGACGGGTATCGTGTATGGCTATGTGAGATGTCGTAGCTAGGTGGTAAGCCGCGATTTGAGGAGGATACCTGTTGATCAAGCATGATCGTCTAATATGTATATCCATACATTCGTGTAAGACACGAGAGGGACTTACAGGCGTGCGTGGGTTGCTTTGTGGAGCACCCGCCGCCGGTACAGGTATACAAGCATCAGAGGACCAAGGCTGCTCTGGTACAGTTGGCATCCCACGAACGGATCGCGCCTGCTCTGGAAAGTGCTGCGTCACGGAGGTTGATTCAATACTGTCAAAATTTTCGCCTATCGGAATGACGCCATCTTCAACTTCTTCTGGGTCCTCATTCAAGGTCCCCAAAGCCCCAGCATATCGATGGCCGTTACTGCTGTGACCATGTTCAGTGCTACTCCCATCCGGACCGTCAACGCGCCAACGCTTGCCGGGTTCCTCGGACTTGATCTCCTGTGGTCGTGACCCGAGAAGCCACCACCAGCGCACCGTGGGACGCTTGGGGATCGGCGGTGGTGAGTCTGAGAGTTTGTTTGGGGGGTAACCGAGGGTATAGCTCGTTGATGTCAACGGCGTCTGCGAATCGGACGAGTCGGAACGATACTGTCGTGATCTGAGATAATCGAACGTAAGCTCAGACGAGCACATGGAACCGTCGAGCGTCACGGGGGCGCTCGAGTGGAGGACTCTCTGTCGTTTCCGTCGAGGGACGAACATGCGCTCTATCTTGGTGGCCCAGTCGGACCGTACTTGGTGGTAGTTGTAGGAGCGCTTGTCATGTGGTCTCCGTTTCCAGATGATATAGGCTACAAAGAGAAGGAGCAGGACGCCACCCACGATTGCGGGCGTAGCTATTTGAAGGGTTCCCCAATCACTATTTCTACCATCGTCCGAGTCGTCACGAGCCTGAAGACGATTCAAGCCTATGAATTGGAGACACTCATAATCTGGGAAACACATACGGAAAGCCGCTAAGATATCGTGAACAAGTATATCGGTGCAAAATAAACACGACTTACACGAGGTTTTATTGGTGGAGCCACCATCGCATTTGTGGAGGGACGTGGGGAAAGGCGAAGGGTGAGAGGAGATAGCCCTGCCGGTGAATTGGAAAGAAAGATATGGCACGGGGAGCTTCGGGGGCGCTCATAAGGGGCCCGGGAAGATTATTTCTGACCCAAAACAGCTGCCGTTATCCGATCAGCCGTGTTAGCGACCACCACCTCTCAGATCGACCAGTCTCTACCCTCAAAGTCGTCCTTCTTCCGGTAACCCACAAGCTCCTCCCCGGACTCCCCTCGATCGCCTTCTCCATCCCCAGCCGGGGTCGGCAACACTGCACAGGGATGTCGGTCATTCCCCTTGAAAGCTGAAACACCGAACCCAAGATCCCGATTCTAAACTTCTTTCTAGTTTGGCCGGGTGGCGTTGGGAATCAAAAACGTCGCCGGGATTACAGCCATCTGACATTGGAAGGCAATTGGCAGGCAAATTTGGTTGGCGCACACAAGGCATTTCTTGCAATCCGCATGGTCCCATGGCATGGTGTGCTCGGCAGGAGCCGAATTTTCGAGTGACCGGATTTAGGAGCCGACGAGGACGGAGTGGAGTGGCCGTGTGCACGAGACTGCTTCAAAATAGCTAGTTTATCGTTTCTACCTTGTGCAAAAAAAATCAATAAATCGCCTCCAGAGCTTCCAGATTTTTATGTTTGTGCAATGACCAGAGGAAAGCATACCGATTTCGATCGGAGCCTGACGCTGGTCCGCTGCAAAGTTCCGTCACACTCCGGGTCACAGTGTTGACACAATGAGCCACTCAGTCCGGTGCTACTGCGGTCAATGATTCTTTATCTCAGTCATTCAGCATCAAAAGAAAATCATGTCAGGACATTTGCATTTCAAAAAATTTGACATTGTTATCATAATTTGGATGAATCTGCAGGCTGATTGGAGAACCGTGAGGGCGAGCGAGACTGAACTGGATGTGAATTAAAAGTGTATGCGGAGGCAGCCCCCCTGACAAAGAGTTCTGTTGTTATTGCCGAAAGGTGCCGCTAGCAAGAGCTTCACGCTGGCACGCAGCAGTATTTTGCTTCAAGGGCTACGGTGAGAATGGTAGGCAAGCTCCGTGACGAACAGGGGGGCAGCGCTCGTGGAAAATGTCAAGCCAAAACCAATCATGAATGTGTTCCGCAGAGTGAGATTGGGGCACACGGCAACTTGTACATCTACTGTATGTGGGCAATACGGATGCCATCCATCAATTCAGTCAACAGAGTCTCCTCGCGAACTCGGACCATGATCAAGCTATCCGTCGCACCCGTCTGTATTGGACACGTGTCACGGGTACAAGCAACAGTGCCCCAAATGGCTGCCTGAGCCGCACAATGAGCCGCAGTGCGCACGTGGTATCATCGAACAGAGCAGCGCCGCTGCACGAGAAATCCTGGTCAAGAAGGGGACTGGTCCAGGGATGAATGAGAAGTAAACGTTCCATCCCGGATAAGTCGGTCGTGGTCTTGATCTCGACATCTCCGAGCATGGGTGACGTCGCACGATAGACAGGCAGGTCGGAGTCGGAACCTAATTCCGAGAGAGGGACGAGGTCAGCGAGGGGGAATACAATGCCAGGAAGCCTGAGCCGACCAGCGTCGAGCGACAATGCGGGGAGATCGTTGAGCCGCCCATACAAAGCTGTGGCCAGGGAAAGGTCGGGCAGCGACGAGCGCAGCGCCGTGACCATCCCATCCATCTCAGCTGTCTCAATTGGTCGTGGAACATGCGGTGGCACGATTTCGTTGTAGACAGTCAGATCGGCAGGAAGGTAGCTGTGATGACTACTCGAGCTCCTCCCAGTCCAAGCGAGAAGCGTGACATTATCCGAACGTGTCAGAATATACTCCAGGAGGCGACCAACTGCCTGATTGCCCTCGCCATATATGTATGACCGGGATTGGGACTTTGAATATGCCAAATAACGAATACGCAATATCTTCCTCGCGTGTCGTTTGACGCCCGGAAGCTAGGTAGAGCTTCTCGCGCACCCTGTCTAAGCCAGGTTGAAGGGTGGCCAACTCCTGTGTGGCGAGGTTCATTGCCTGTTCCATCTCCGAAAGGATGATAGGT
>JBBPNN010000792.1:0-15955 GCA_038090935.1 Hortiboletus campestris | reverse complement strand
TGAGACGTCTCCAAGTGTTCCACACTAGAGACACTATCTTTGTTACCAACCAGAACCTATCAGTGAGCATTTCCCACTGATATCATTACCCTTCTTGCCCCTGCGTAATCGGGTATTCCCGATAAGAAGTGTTGGATAGAGGGTGGACGGGAAGAGGGAAGAGCTGGAGCGCGAGTTAGTGGAGAGTTGAAGGGGGAGGGCCAAGTCGAGGGGCCAAGTATACGCCTGCTTGAACTCGTATGAGAAGGATGCGGAGTCGGTTCTCGATGAACTGGTGAGAGTTCAGGTGGAGCAGGAGCAGATCTGGTGCCAGTGGTGGAGGGCTCATTGTCTTCTTCTTCGTCTCTATATCTGCGTTGGAGGAGATGTTCAAGGTTAATCCTGCGCGTGGTGGTGGGGATGGTCTCGTCCTTCTACTGAGTGGTAGGGACGGAAAAGCAGTTAGTTCTTTTGTTACACTAAGCATAGAACCTAGCTTTATCTGGAGGAGTCACGTGACGAACGACGGAGAAAGTCGGAAGATAGTCTGCCCTAGGTCTTAATGTTACCCTAGCGGCGCGGTGGAGTTGAAGAGTCTACTGTGCTTGGTAGGCAAAGAGACTATGAGAAGGGTCTCGACAAGTAGACTCGCGAGTCCACAAGCGGATTGGGCTAGATACTACACTTGTATTGTGTAGAACTAACTGGGGAATAGTACAAGTACAGCGGGCATTTATATACGTGAGAGCGGACTCTGAATAAGGAGCCCTAAAGGGGAAACGGAACAGCGGAGCGCCGTTCTAGAAGGGGATACGTCCGTAAAGGAAACTGGGTCAAGGGGAGGAACGGAAAGGAACGGAACGGAACAAAGGAAGACATACTGCGGAAAGGATCAGGGGTCCCGGATGGAAAGGAAGATCAGAAGATGAACGGGACGCCGTCTACGGGTCGAAAGAATCAGAAGGCAAATCGAAGAATTGGAGGAAATCGGAATCGGGGTCGTCGGGAGGAGAAGAAGAAATCCACGAGGCGAACTCGTGTTCCTCGGCCTCAGACATCCAGGGGATTTCTGTAACACAACGATGAAGTGACAACCGTGCTGGTTATTGCCTTGTTGTTGTCATCGTTGCCATGACCATCTCTTGTCATCTCGTCCCCCCTGCACTGCTCTGGCAGCTCTGCCATATCACAATGACAGCAATGACAACAACAAAATTTTGTCCTCACCTCACATCGCCATCATGTCACACCCTTGCATGTTCTCTGCCCTCGCCCTCACCATGTACATGTTGTTGTTATCACCATCACATTGTGTGCCGGAGACGTTGCAGTGATGAGTCTGACGACATGATGGTGTGTGGGTGGCACCACATCAAGTACTAGTGACACATCCCCCCACTCGTGTCGTGTCATCTCAACAATACTGGTGGGCAGTAGTGCAATACATTATAAATCCAATGTGTAGGACAAAAAACACTAGACAGAGACATGAAGGTTACTACAAGTAGAGGTTCAAATATCACCCCAGTTTGCAGCTGTAAGAGAGTCCATATGAAAATGATCAAAGTAACTTCTGATAAATTATAGTCAGGGCGTCAAATGCCAAAGACTGGGTGTACTTGAGGAGTGAGAAGAACTTGCAAGGTACAGACTCATGGAGGGAAGACTGGCAAATATTTGCCTTGAATTGGATGATCTCTGCAATAGAGTTGTCGTCCTGCCACGAGAGAGCACCATAGAGAAGGTAAATGAGGATATACTGTAACTGACCAACTCTCAAGATCATTGTGACGTGATTGCTGCCGATCACAGAGGGCTCAAATGGAAGCGAAGCAGCAGTTACCAGTGAACAAGACTTGTTTTTTGTAGGCAATATGATGATGCATCTTGGGTTCACGATACGCATGCGCAAGTCCGAAATCAATCAGGGTCAGATTGCTTCGTTTGGATCCAAAACTGGACAGAACGTGAGAGGGCTTGAGGTGACAGTGAACAAAGTTGTGAGCGTGTACAATCTCCAGAAGTGATATCTGGAGATAATGATTATAAATCAGCTCCAGAAGGCTGATGAGCACAATAGCAAACTAACCAGTTGACAACTAGGGAAAGACATGGGTATGGGTAACCCATGTGGGTTGTGGGTATGGGTATCCATGGGTATGGGTATGGGTTGGTACCAGCCAACCCATGAACCCATGAACCCATACCCATAACCCATGGTCAACCCGTGATGTCGAAGGATGGGTTGACGAACTTGAAACATTGACCAGGGACGAGCGCGCGGAACTGGATGCGCATCTTGAGCCGCTCCGACTCATGCTTGCAAAGGTTAGTTGAAAGACTATTTTGGTGATGGACTTACCTTGATTCCGGTTGATTGTAGATCCGAAAATTGGCCTTCAAAATCATACATTCAAGTACGAAGTTGCTGCCCGCCTGGAAAGAGATCGTGGAGGACTCTCCCACGGGATGTGGCAACGCGCTGGAACTCAACGTTTGATATGTTGGACTTCGCGCTGGAGTACCGGGCTGGAATTGATGTGATCACTGACAAGAACAAGCTGGGAGTGAATCAATACACACTGGGCGACGAGGAGTGGGAGCTGTTAAAGCAGCTGCGCAATGTCCTCAAGGTGAGCATGCGCTGCACAGCATTTCAGCTTACTAATATCACGATGGACAGGTTCTGAAGGACGCAACATCGTTCTTTTCACGCTCGACGCCTAGTCTCGCCATGGTTATCCCAGCCATGGACTACATAGGCGAGACCTTCATGAGTGGAGTGCTAGACAGCAAATCACTCAGCCCAGCCATCCGTGCTGCCCTCAAACTCGCCAAAATGACGCTGAATCGCTACTACTCGCTCACCGACTCGTCTGACGTGTATCGAATTGCCATCGGTATGTACTTATGCCCTAACACTCGAGCGCTTGACAACGTTGCACAGTTCTACACCCTCGACACAAACTCCAGTACTTCAAGACCGCTGAATGGCCCGCGGATTGGATTGCAACGGCAAGGCAGCTTGTAGTGGACGTCTACGAGAACTCGTACCACTCCTATTCCGCGCCAACCCCTACCGATGACGCAACAGCTACAACCCTCGAGAGGCAGGTGTCGAGCAATGTGTTCGACCTCCCATGCCTGGCCAAGCCAAAGCCAAAGCTCACGCACAATGAACTCGATGCCTACCTTGCCGCTAACATTGAGGACGTCACGGATGCATTGGAATGGTGGATCAAGAATCGTGCTAAATTCCCGCGTCTCTCTCGCATGGCTATTGATTATCTGAGCATCCCAGGTAAGTCGTCTACTCATTTTGCACTCTGGTATTGACACATGTATGTAGCTACGTCGGTTGATGTAGAGCGTCTTTTTAATCGTGGCCGCATCGTCCTCTCGCATGTCCGTAATCGCTTATCAAGTCAAAGTGTGCGCGCGCTGCTCTGCCTCGGATCGTGGAGTTCGATGGGCCTTGTCAAGGATGCGGATGTCAAGAAGGTAGTAGTTATGGATGATGTCAACGGAGATGTAGATGTAGTGCTCCCTGATGGATGGGATGCCATTGTCGAGTAGTACATATATACATAATGCATGGCTACTGTACATATGATGTGGAACCCATGGGTCAACCCACGAAAACAGGTACCCACGGGTCGTGGGTATGGGTTAGATGTGGGTATGGGTATGGGTTGAGAATTTGATACCCATGGGTTACCCATGTCTTTCCCTAGCGATATCCCTTTCTTGTAAGGGAGCGAGATCATTCCAGTTGACCAATTGATGGTCGGATTGTTGTGGCGTAGCCAAGGAAGCCCAAGGATGACTTCCTCATTGGCCTGAACAAGGTAGAAAAGTCATTTCTCCACGTTTTCTCCAATACGAAGGTGTACAATTGTTGTCCTTCGTATTAAACCTCCTTGGTTGACGGTACTGTCTACGTTGTGAGCTGTCAGAGGTTTCAGCAGTCGTTGTGTTTCCCATCCAAGGCGATGGACGAGAGCTGTGCTAATAAAGCACCCCGTAGCCCCACAGTCGATAAGGGCATGCATTTCAGCGATTTTGTGGTTTGATCCGGAAAGCGAAACAGGAATCGAGATCGACTTTGAGTTCTTTCCAGATACAAATACAGGCACAATAGTAAAGGAGGGCAAAGACGCTGACACTTTCCCTCCAGTCAAAAATCCTGTGGTCCCTTGTTAGCCCCGTCGTCGTGATAGAAAACACAAGGCTCAATGGGTTCTTCATTGTCTACAACTAGTCTAGCCACACTTTCAGTGGTTTTGACCAGGGTTCCATCTTCGTTGGTTGCTCCATATATGATCTTTAGGGAGTTTACCGCCTCTGCGTCAGAGATATTGAGCATCCTGGCGTACTGCTGTAGTGACAAAGGAGGAGCAGACACCGTGGCGGCCCAAATTCTCGGAGCTGAAGGAGTGGGAGGTTGAGGAGAGAACCTTTGAGTACCTCCAGAGCGGGAATGCTTGGATGAACGACATCTGACCTTGTGGCAAATAAAGCACTTGTTGTTGCACATGTGCTCCACGCATTGGGTAGGGAAGAGTCAGATCGCATCGATGTCCATAGCGTTGGGGTCCCGATGAGACGAGGAGGTATTGGAAGAGTGCTGATTACCTCCGGAAGGAACGTATGTAGAAGTGCCAGAGCAAAGTTTCTTCAAGCGCTGGACCACATTGTAGAATTGAGCAGCTTTGTCAAGCCACTTCTTGGCCGTTTTTGGTTCTTCATTGACCGTGGCCATCCGGAAGGCGAGATCTGCAGATACTGCCTTCTTGAGCATGTCTTTCAAGACAAACTCATCCGTTATCCTGCTCCGACCCATTTCAAGTTCGAAAGCAGAGTGGAATCCATGGAAGTCCCCTTTGAAGGGCAGCTCATCCATGCGTAAGTTGCCTAAGGCTGCACGAGCCTTGCCAGTTCGATCTGAGGGGAAGAAAACCTGGGCGAAGACGTCAGAAAACTTTTCCATGGTCTTCTCTGTTGCTGATACATCAGGGTTCAGCATCTTCTTCAACCAACCCTCAGAAAAGATAGCACCACATCCCTTACTCATCTTGTTGCAAAGAGTGAGTATCTTTATTTTGTCGGTGCTAAATCGTGGAGACATCTGGAAGTATGCCTCCATGGCGAGGGCCCATCGTTGGGTGTCCTTGTCCTGGCCAGAGAAGTCATCTGGCAGACCAGCCTTAAGCTCAGTCCCGTTGGCGCGATGTTCGTCGGCCATGTTGTCGTTGTCAGAATGGTAATTGGAGTTGGATGGTGGTTCGGAAGGGGGAGAAGGTGGAGGTGGAGGATCACGGATGGGAGAGTTTGATGGAAGGTGATGGATTGAAGGTGGGCGGGAAGGAGGAAGAGCCGGAGCACAAGCTAATGGAGTGTTGAAGGGGGGCAGCGAAACTGAGGGGCCAGGTATATGCCTGCCTGAACTCGTATAAGAAGAACGTGGAGTTGGTTCTCTATGAACAGGTGAGAGTTCAGGTGGAGCAGGAGTAGATCTGGTTCCAGCGGAATGTTCGTCGTCTTCTTCGTCTCGATAGGTTCGTTGGAGGAGGTGTTCAAGGTTGATCCTACACGTGGTGGTGGGGATGGTCTCGTCCTTCTACCAAGTGGTAGGGACGGAAAAGCAGTTAGTTCTTTTGTTGCGCTAAGCATAGAACCTAGCTTTATCGGCGAGAGTCATGTGACGAACGACGGATAAAGTCGGAAGGTTTGAGCTTGTGGACTGCATTACCCACAAAGCTAATCGAGAAGTCTACAATGCTTGGTAGGCGTAGAGACTATGAGAAGGGTCTCAACAAGTAACTCATAAATTACCAGCGGATTGGGCTAGATACTACACCTGTATTGCATAGAACTAACTGGGGAAAAGTACAAGTACACTGGGCATTTATATACCAATGAGTGGACCCTGAATAAGGAGTCCTAAAGGGGAAATGGAACAGCGGAATGCCGTTCTAGAAGGGGATACGTCTGTAAAGGAAACTGGGTCAAGGGGAGGAATGGAATGGAGCAGAACAGAACAAAAGGAAGACATACTACGGACTGTGGAAAGAATCAGGAGTTCCGGTTGGAATAGAACATCAGAAGAAGAACGGAACTCCGTCTAAGGATCAAAAAAATCAGAAGGAAGATCAAAGAAATGGAGGAAATCAGAATTGGAGTCCTCAGGTTCCCATGCAGTAATCCACGAAGCGAACTCATGTTCCTCGGCCTCCGACATCCAGGGGATTTCTGTAACAGATACCTGGAACCAAGCCCAAGATGATATAATGAAGCAGAGAAGAGACGATGGCTGCAAGTTAGAAAGGGTCATTGCTGGCCTCATGTTCTGGTCCAATTCAACTCGACTCACACAGTTCGGGCATGCATCAGCTTGGCCAGTTTATCTTTTCTTTGGTAACCTTTCCAAATATGCTCATGCCAACCCACAGTCTGGGTGTTGTCATCCGATCACGTTCATCCCTTCAGTGAGTTTTTTTCTTTTTTTTTTTCTGTTTTTCTGACGCTGAAGGTCTCATCATAACACCTAGTTGCCAGAGTCAATCAAGAAGTTCCTATTGTTGATCTCCGCCAAGAAACATAACTGCGACTTGTTGACTCATTGCAAACAAGAAGTTATTCATGCTGTCTGGAGAATATTACTCGATGACGATTTTGTCGAGGCTTACAAGAACGGCATCATTGTGACATGCTTCAACGGGACCACCAGAAGAGTATACCCCAGGATATTTACTTACTCAGCCGACTATCCGGAAAAGTGAGTCTCCTTGGTGTGTATGTTGTCTGGGTACTGAACAGTCTGAAGGGTCATACTTGCTACCATTCAGGACAAAGGCCATTGCCCTTGTCCTCGCTGTCTGATCCCAAAAACAATGTTTCATTGCACAGGACTCGTCAGAGATCTGGCCGCAAGATTATCTTGTGTCCGAACATACTTGATAGACAAGATCACACTTGCCCGCCGGGCAATCTATGTGCTCGGCAGGCCTTTGAAGGGTTTGGTTGTAGAAGCCATTCTTAAAGATGAATCGCTGGTTCCAACACAGGTGAGAATGCCCTTTGCCGTCCAGTGTTCCTCCCAGCAACCTTAATGCCTGACAGAACTCTTTTTGTGAATGACTGTCATCTTTGGGTTTCAAGTTGTTCCCAAATCTGGTGGTAGATTTACTGCATGAATTCGAGCTTGGTGTGCTCAAGTCTGTACTGAAGCACTTGCTCCGAATCATCTATGCTGTTGATCCCCGTGAGATCAACATACTGAACGAATGGTGAGCACGACAACTCTTCGATGAACCTGTATCTGACCAGCGTTCTGACAGATTCATGCAAATATCACCATTTGGGCTGAGCACAATTCGCTGTTTCCCTCCAGATGTCGCAGACACGAGCCAGCAACCAGCATGGTTTTTTGAGCAGGTTCTCCAGGTACAGTATTTCCATCGATTCCACGTTGGCTTGCAGCACTCAACAGGTCTCACTGCAGTGTTCCATCCCTGTGTTCGAAGGTCTCATTCCTCCTGCTCATGATTCGAGCGTCCAACGGCTTTTGTTTCGACTCGCTGAATGGCACGCATTGGCCAAACTTCACATTCACACGGATGACTCCCTTGTCCTCCTTCAGCAGTTGCTATGGTGCCTTAGTGATCAACTGCACCATTTTCAACGAGACACCTGTGGTGCATTCGATACTCAAGAACTACCTGGTGAAGCTGCACAGAGGCAGCGGAGGGAAATGGCCGAGGTCAACACTGGCCATCAAAAGAAAGCACCATGATCAGCTCCGATGCCAAAGAAGTTGAATCTCGACACATACAAGTTTTACACCCTTGGAGACTATGTCAGAATGATCAAGTCGTTCGGCATGACGGACTTGTTCACCACCCAAGTTGTGAGTCTATCTCTGGAATACTTTCGCACCACTGATGTGAATATTTTGACAGGGGGAGCTGGTGCACCGCCTGATCAAGAAGATGTATGGTCTGTCAAACAAGAAAGAAGTCGAGGTCCAATTTGCAAGACAAGAGTGTTGTTGCACTCTTCTCAGACAACAACAGGAGCAGGGCCAATCGGCCAATGCAGATTTGCAAGGGATCAATGCATCTCTGATGTTGCATCACTCAATGGCAAGCCAGGCGCGAAAGGAAAACGTATTCAGTCTCCCGGTATTCCCTGCCAACCACATTCACGACCCTGCTATCCAGGTGAGCACCAATTGATGTGTACAGCAGGCACATACTGACATGCCTCCTAGCTGAACTTCATGTCGAGCCTAAAGGACCACCTGTTGTCCCAACTACTCAACCTGGACTTTGATGGGGACAAGCGGCCATTCACCCCGGATCAACGAAATGAATTGCGACTCTCAAACCTCGATCGTGTCATGGAATCCAAATCCCTTCGAGTCAATTATACTACCTATGACATTCGCAGGGAGCATGATTTCCTACGATCCGACTGCCCTTCCTTCCTCATGACACTGTCAAGGGAAGAAGCATCCAACTGTCACCCCTTTTGGTACTGTCAACTACTCAAAGTGTTCAATGTTGAGGTCCACTTCTGTCCTGGTGGTGTCAGCCATTTGAAAGAGACATTGGATGTCCTCTGGGTTCGTTGGTTAGGGATTGGTCCTGACCATAAGTGGAAATTCAAGCAATGCAAACTTCCCAAGATCGGTTTCGTGCCCAAAGACGGAGATAGCCCTCCATTTGGGTTTTTGGATCTGTCTCTAGTGATTCGTGGTTGTCACCTCATTCCAGTGTTTGTAGACAGGTGGACCGATCAACTGTTATGAAGGGGCCCATCGGTTGCCAGACTGCCTGGCGAAATGGATGATTGGGCAGGATACTACGTGAACATGTAAGTTTTATTGCATTTGTCATAAGTAAGCTAGTGTATACTAATAGATACAGTTTTGCTGACCGAGATGTGTTCGTGCGCTATGCCGCAATTGGTGTTGGTCATGATGCTGTGCTATCAGAAAGACATGCATACAGGCTGCTTGATGACGACTTATCCAATGACAACAAAGAAGACAACATGGGTGAAATCGAAGGTCCGGGATTGAGTAGCATGTCTCAGAACAACAGGGATGTTGATGAAGAGGATGAGCGGGACGAGCAGGATGAGCAAGATGAGGGGGACAAGGATGATGAGGCTGATGAAGGCAGGGACAGCAGGGGTGAGGCATTCGATGACAGTGACTTCAATGCTTATTTCTAGTACAATACTCTGACTGCCCTACTATCTGATACTGGGTTGGAATTCAAGTTTCGAGTTTGCCCTATGATGAGTTATAGCAGTAAAATTCAAGATGCATTGCTTGCACATTCCCGAAATCATGGCAATTGCATCACAAGGGCCTATAAGTCCTTGCAATGAAGCCACAACATTGTATGACCATTACCAAGGAATAAATGCCATTGTCCATAACTATCAGACTCAGATCAATGAACAAGCATGACGCCAAAGCCTTGCCAGATTGTACATTCCGTGCTAACTGTACCAATAATCATATGGCCATCATTGTTTGGTAAAGGTATTCAGATGGTGTTACAATCTGTTATATGGTCTTGCTCACACCCACAATATTGTGTGACATTGATTACATTTCCCACGTCATAAAAGTGGTTACAAGGCTAGAGTGGCCATCATGATGTCACTGCTATGGGGGGACATCTGCTATGGAAGCCAGGACAACCGTGCTCCCTTCAGACGAAAAAATTCAGGCTCAACAACTTTCGGCATGTCCGGCATACGAATCAAGCAATCGTATTGCTCAGTGTCAGTGACACCCCCCAAACACCACATCAGCCAAATGTCCTAAGTACATACAATGGTAGACAGAGTGCTAGTAGTCGTATTCCAAAATTTCCAATACTATCTACATTCAGATGGCATCCTTGTTATCAGAGAATCCATTGCCAGGAGATGGTGGGTCTGACTCCAAGTCGGAGTCATCAAGCACATCCTTGACCTCCAACTCATCCAACACATCAGATTGCTCCCTTTCTGATTAAATATTAATGTTACATTGCTTTGAATAATGTAAGTGCACTCACAAAAACCCAATCCATTTGCTACACTGCCCATATATCCCTCATCGTTCTTCTGGAGCTCTTGCAGCCCAGGCAGCAACCCTATCTCATTGACTTCAAGTTCTTCAAGTGGCTCGTTCATGTTTGAAAGAATGGTCTGTACATGGTCATGTAGTTGCAATGTGTGAGGCAGGGTGCTGTATACCATCCAAACAGAGTTCCGAGTGACCAGTGCCATGGGCTGCCAATCCTCATGTAGCATTCCTCAATGAGAGCACCAAGAGCCAGAGGGATGAGATTGAAGACAATGTGTTCAGAGTTAATGTAAATTTGACGGATATGATCAATTGCAGCCTGGTCGACTGCCACCTATATGATGCAAGTGAGTTGTCCCTGAAACATGATATATTGAATGAAAGTATGTACCTTAAAGTTATGTCAGAGACACTTTTATTTCACCTTTTCACTTCTTCACATTTCACTACTTTCACCTCTTCACAGACTCACAGATTCCTTCCAGACAATTCTATCACATTCTATTAGCTACGTCATACCTCATGTTCTCCTCATGGCTCACTAGTCTAGCACTATATACATAAGTAGTCGGTCCCATTGTACATAGTTCCTCACTCTTGGAATAGTTATTATCTTCTTGTGCAACTCTCATTTTGAGAACTGTAAGTAAGAGGCTTGACATTATTCCAAGAGTACTCTCAACCCATTCCTCTTTACTTCTTGCCTTCAATCGTGGCTGTTGTGAATGGCACCACCTTTGTTGTTCCACACTACACTCCCCGCCTTAAACATCGAGCCCTTCGCTCATTGTCCCATCTAAAAAATTAAGGGAGAATGTGTGGGAAACTGTTTGTGACGAACCTTTGGCAGCACTTATTTCACCTGTGTGAATAGCCATCGTCAACTCCATTTTCTTTCCTTTTTGGGCTGAAAAAACCATGTGGCCTGCCTATGTTTCAAGCTCAGCTGTGGTTGCACAGCCACTCGAGTCCTGAACGTGCTCGGCCACCAACATGGAAGGAAATCCTTTGTCTGTTTGGTAGGGCAGTAGCACAGCCACAGCGCACATTTAGCAATTCACGAGTGTAGCAATGTAGGAATTATTATGTAGCAAAATATTGTATGGAAACCATCTTTCCCTGTACTCTCCTCTTGCTGTGCTTGCCCTCAGCTCGCCACACTTGCCAGAGGCCTCAAGGCAGTTGTCAGCTTGCAAACTCACCCTTCACTTCTCTAAATTTGAAGTCTCCTGTGGACCCAGCCTTTTCAACAGGTATTCACACTTCCCCCCCCTGTTGGACCAACAGTCCAACAGCTAGCCCTTGGGCTAGTATGCTTTGTAACCGCTGAAAGGCAGCCTGGACCCTAGGGTTAAGGGAAATCCATTGATCACGTGGAGATTGGAGTAAACAACTTCATATCCACCATTGTCTACATCGCTCGTTTGGTGATTAACAAGTACAGATAAAGTTGCTGTTGCCCATAGTGCACTAGGGCCGATTCCCAGGTGATGTCGACCTGAGCGTGGAGGGATACATGATACATACGGTCCCCGGTTCACGTGATTACCATACATCACATTGTCATATGCAATGTTACTGTGTAGTGCTCTTGTAGCCAGAGAGATAACTTCCGGTTCCTCCATCCTTGACTCCAATCCTCAACGTTTGTACCCCCACCTTCCATCACATTTGATCTTGAGTTTTCAGAAGTTGTATTTACGAGGACTGGAAATACTCGGATAACGTGCAATGTCAAACATCTGGAGAGAGCCTACTCCTATGGCGCAATCTCCACCCTCACCATCTCCCAAATCTTCCCTTACACTGTCTCCTCCCAACCATATCCCGCTTGCTCAAAGGTCCCCTTTCCTTCAAAGGGTGGACAACCCCCGTTACTCCATGCATTCTGATGTGGATTGTGACATGAGACAAGGCAACTACTATGACAACCCCTCCGCCTTTTACAACCTCTATAACAAATGGTTTGAGAACTTCCAAAGAGACCCTCGAATCGCCGGTCATCTGCCCCAACCCCCAATGGGCATAGAATGAGGAGTACAGTGCATCTACACTCTGGTGGTTGCCACTCCTCAACCCCAACGTCCTCCAACCCGCTCCATGTCGCCACTTATCTGCGGCTTGGAACATGTGCATATATTGAGTCCCTGTCATATACCGTGCCAACCCCAAGCACACTCCGGCCCTCTGGGCACAACTCTGCTCCTTCAGGAGCAATCTCCGGTTTGTTCTCTGTAATTATGTATCTCCATTCCTCCGGACCTTCTGTACCTCTGACTAAACCCTTCTGACATTCTACCTACGATATTCCTTGTTCCGCACTTAGTTTAGTTCCGATTCATAGATACCTCCGACCTGTGCTCACACAGCTCCGGCATTTGTCCTGCCGGAGTGCAGCACTGGCTTTCTGATCTCCTGTCCTCCGTCTCCATCATCCGTTACTAATACTGTACTCTTCCTCCATATATGAACTCCTAGATACTCTGTGTACAGTAGCTTGATTATCGACTAGGACAGACTCCTGTTCTGCCTTCTCCTCTGTTTCTCTTTGCTCCGAAATATGGGACACGAACGACAGCAAGGGCACAGCACATAAACTGAAGCTGAAGTCCTATCCATCCACACAAACTCTGGAGTTCCGGAGTTCCCTCAGGAGTTGCACGGTCCCTAACAGTCCCCGTGCAGGACAAATGCCCGGTGTCAGAAGGACCCTGATGAATGCGGCTGCAGTATGCCCTACATTGAACCTTCTTTCCCCCGCTCCCATGGCAAGGCCTAATGCCAAAATAGGAAAATCACTGGCCATGAAGCCTGACACTTTTGAGGGTGACAAGGCTAAGTTCATTCAATGGTGGAGGACAATGACCCTCTACTTTGCTGGATTTGAAAAGGAGCCTTCTGATAGGCAGAAGATGCTCATGGTACTGTTGTATATGAAATGACAGAACCCTGCAGGATGGTTCGCGGACCTCCTGGTTCTTCAAGGTCTCGGATCTGTAAGCTCCTTCGATGAGTTTGCAGACAAGATCAAGAAGACTTTTCAACCTTTGGACCAAAAGCGCACGGCTGAAAAAAGGCTACTTGTGCTTAAGCAAGGCAAAGAAACAGTTGAGGACTTTATGACTCAACTCAGACAACTGGTCATTGAGGCGGACTACAATGTAATCCATCATTCCTGCCTCTTAATTAACATCATGCGGAATGGTGTCCACAATGACACTGTGGAGTTCGTAGAAAAGGGTCAACCAGCCCTTCTTGAAAGCAACGATTTCGCCAGCTGGGAATATGCCCTCATTCAAGCAGGCAGAGTTCTCCAAGAGATCACCAACAGAAAGAAAGGCACTATGGCCCTTGGGCCCACATATAAACCCTACTTCACAACTCGTGAGTCTAAACCCACCACCACATCCTCATCCACCACCACCACAACAACCGCCCCCGCAAATGTCCACCCAAACCAAGTCAGTACGTTCAGAGGACAAGGTGTCCCCATGGACATCAATAAAGCTCGTGCCGAAGGAAAGTGTGCCCGATGTAGCAAGCCATGGCCTTGCAAGGATCACATGTGCCCACGCCGTCAAATAAGATTGATGGTGTTCAGGGGTGTAATGATCAAGTACACAGATGCCGACAGACTAGCTGCGGCTATCCAAAAGATCGAGACAGACAAGGAAAAGAAAGAGGGTTTTGTCGCTGACCAGTAGATAATTGTCGTTCTACCAGTCCTAATGTATTCACCGTATCGAATAAATTTTCTATTCTCCCCATCGAAACGTGTGAATCAAATGACAAACCCATTGTCCGTTTACCAAAGACGAATGAGGCAGCCATGCGCCCTACATCTAAGATCCATCAGGACACAGATCCTAAAAAGGAGGGTACTGAAACCCCTCAAATCAAGATTCTGCAGAGATCTGATCAATCTCGCAAGGAAGTCGGGTCTGCTGAGCGACCCATAGTACAAGCAGAACACAAAAAAGTCAGAAACTCAAGGGAAAATTGGATGAATATGGTTGACCCATGGTCTGCAGAATGGATCAAGAAAGTCACCAATTTTAAGGATGAGAAATGCACTCTGAAACACCTTCACTCATTTGTACACGAATCCCGCTTAAGCGAAGTAACTCCTCAACTCGTCCAAAGAATGCAACAAATAGACTTAGGAGAAGTCCTCCTCTCAATAAGAGAACTACAATGAAAGCCAAGATACATGAACTGAAAACAATCGGCAAACTCTTTTGAGATTAAGGGACACATCCTCAACAATGATCAGTCCAAGATTCCCATCACTGCCCTACTCAATTCTGGATGCACTGCTTCTGCCATAGATGAAAAGTTTGTACAGGAAAATCATATACCTACGCATGACATTCCTATCCCAATTCCTGTATATAATGCTGATGGAACTTCTAATACCAGCAGCTCAATTTCCAAATACGTCATGGTAGAGCTGAGAGTTCAAGATCATTCGGAAAGGATCGCATTGGCCATAACCAAGCTCTCAATGCATTTGATCTTCCTAGGACATGATTGGCTAAAGACGCACAATCCAGATATCAACTGGAAAAATCAGACCATTAAACTCACATGCGCTGATGATCATCTCCCCAAACTCATTCCAGTAGAAGGCGAGGAGGAATACAAGGGCTACAACAAAGAGCCAGAGCAACTGTTCAAGCTCAATGTCGAGAGCTATGTACATATGTACATAAGGTCGACCGCAACCCCACATAAGTCCACGGAGTTAGCATTCGAAAAAGACAAAAAGAAATATGACCAGACCTTTGACGAAGTTGTCCCAAAACATTACCATGACTTCAAGGATGTATTCAACAAGGAAAACTTCAATGAGCTTCCACCTAGACGACCATGGGATCATGCGATCGAATTATTGCCAGGCAACCACATAATCGATTGTAAAATGTACAATCTTACAAACGATGAGCAAAAAGAGCTAGACACTTTTCTAGAAGAAAATCTCAAATCTGGAAAGATTCGCCCATCTAAATCTCCTATCGCCTCAGCATTCTTCTTTATCAAGAAGAAAGACAGAAAGTTGTGCCTGGTACAGGACTACCAAAAATTAAATGCGATTACCATCAAAAACCAATATCCCCTTCCCCTCATATCCGAACTCATCGACAAACTCAAAGGAGCCAAGTTCTTTACTAAGCTTGATATTGGATGGGGATACAACAACATTTGCATGAAAGAAGGTGACGAGTGGAAAGCCGCATTCTGCACCAATCGGGGCCTCTTTGAGCCCCTTGTCATGTTCTTCAGTTTGACCAACTCCCCCACGACTTTCCAAACCATGATGAATCATTTATTCCAAGATCCGATCAATTGAGGAAAGGTGGTAATCTATATGGACAACATCATGATCTTCACCAAAGATCTACAAGAACACTGATTGATCGTCTCTGAGGTTTTACAAATACTTAGAGATAATAAGCTGTACCTTAAACACACGAAATGCGAGTTCGAGCAATCAGAGACAGAATATCTCGGACTCATCATAGGGTACCAATTGGTTAAGATGGACTCCACCAAGGTCAAAGGCATAACTGAATGGCCTGTCCCCACCACAAGGAAACAATTATGAGGATTCTTAGGATTCCTCAACTTCTACCGGAGATTCATTAAAGACTTATCTCAGAAAGTGAAACCTCTCAACGCTCTCTGCTTCAAAAAGAAGGGATTCGTCTGGGACGAACCATGTCAGCAAAGCTTTGACAACCTTAAAACCATGATCACAACTGCCCCTGCCCTCACCATGCCAAACAATGACTCTTCTTTTCACATCGAAACCAACAGCTCTGGTATAGGTCTCGACGCAGTCCTGACTCAGAAACAAGACGATCGGTGGCACCCTGTCGCCTTCAC
>JBBPNN010000791.1:0-15979 GCA_038090935.1 Hortiboletus campestris | reverse complement strand
ATCAACTTAGATTCAGCTCCTCTCTTGAGTCTTGAAGACTCTCCTCCAATTCCGACTCGACTTCACTGTCCAACAGTGTTAAGTCTTACCTCCAACCCTCCGACTCTCCAAATCCGGGACTGACTCTGACAAGGGCGCAGCACATACGCTGAAGCCAAGGTCCCACACGCCTCGACTAACTCCGGAGTCCCTGAGTTTACTCGGAGTTGACCCGTTCTTAACACGAGTCGGCCCTTCCAGCAGATTTCCTGTGATATGATTACCGACCTCCCCCTATCCTCTGGTTTTGATTCTGTGCTGGTTGTGGTCGACCATGGGCTTACAAAGGGGGTGATTTTCATCCCTTGTAACAAATCTATTGATGCAGCAGGGATAGCATCCCTCTTTTTCAAACATGTATTCTGCCAATTCGGACTTCATGATAAGGTCATCTCTGATTGAGGACTGCAATTCGCTTCCACCTTTGCCAAAGAGCTTGCTTGGCTCTTATCATATGATGTCACCCTTTTCACTGCATACCACCCTCAGACCGATGGAGAGTCTGAACGAGTTAACCAGGAACTAGAAACCTATCTCCGCATCTTTTGCCAAGGAAACGCCTCGAAGTGGGCTGAACTCCTTCCGATGGCTGAGTTTTCACATAACTCGGCCGTCCATTCCGTTACCAACGCCACACCATTCTCCCTGATGCATGGGTATGAACCCTGTGCCTATCCCCTGATTGGAACCACTTTTCTTCCCGCCTTGGAAAAGTGGTTAGAAATCCTAGATACCGCACGAAAGGAGGCAACCGCCGCTCACGCCAAAGCTGCTCAGACCATCAAAGAGCGCATTGGAATGAAGTTTACCCCTTGGAAAGTAGGAGACAAAGTCTGGCTCGACTCTCAAAACCTTAAGTTCAACTTTCCCTCTCGCAAACTTGCCCCTCACCGCAAAGGACCATTCGAGATCAACGCAGTCATTTCTCCTTATGCTTACCGACTTCGTCTTCCCCCAACTTGGAAGAAGCTCCACAATGTCTTCCATGCTTCCCTCCTTTCGACCTTTACTGAGACGGATGAACATGGACTGAATTACTTCAATCCTCCTTCTGAGATCATCGAAGGGGAAGAGGAGTACGAGATCGAGACCATCCGTTCTCACTGAGGATCACCTGGACGCCATCAATTTCTTGTCTCTTGGAAAGGCTACTCTCGTGCCGAAGACACTTGGGAACCGGAATCGCACCTGTCACATGTGAAGTATATGTTAAGGGCTTACAAACTCTCTAGACCTAAAGAGTTTGCTACGGTTACATCGCCCTAATTTTCGTCTTCGCCATCATCACCACCAGCTCTGCCCCATCCTCCCCCACCACTGCCCCAACCTCCGGTTACCCCATCACCCCACTCCATGGTCTGATTATTCGAGAGACTGAAAACTTTCCGCTGTTCCAGTTGTTGTGGATCCTCCCATGCCTTCTTCCCTTTGTGAATCCAGTGTGGATTATACGCCATCACCTCGAAGGACTTCCTCACTATCCGACAAGTCAGCTTGTTCCCTCGACGTTAGCAAGTTGGCTCACTAAACTGCCCACACACCACTATGGGCACCCGACGCTCTGACACCCACTCCTGGAGGTCCAGGATTCCCCGTGTCAGGACCAAGATGGCCAACACAGTCACCAAGACAAGACACAATGTGATGAAGGAGATTGTTAGAAGGAGGAGTTGATACATGGGGATTTCGTTGAACTCCTCACACACTTTATCACTCACCTCTTTAAACCTTCTTTCAGTCACCCTATCTCCCCCATGCTGTGTCCGCAGTCCGCAGTCTGCAGCATCACTGCTTCCCACAGTCCCGACTCCACCCAGTTTCGCTTTGATCTGCAGAAGCTTCGGACTTCCGCTCTCTCCGTGCTTCTTTCCGCTTCCCTTCCACCCGAGTCTTTCCGACTCCCTGATTTGGATTCCCCTTGGGTATTTAAATGCCCAGGAATTTCGTTTTCATTCAATTTCTTTTGAATTATGTCCTCTGTTGTTAACTTTGAACTTTCCTCCTCTTTGTCCGCTCCAGTTATTTCACTTTCTTCTCTTCATCGATTCCCCCTCCGAGAACAACATGTTGTCTTCACGTCAGTCCTCAAAGACCCATCAGCACTCCTCCCCATTGAACAGAGCACAGAATTCAGGAATGACAGAGAGATTCTCACCGCTGGCCTCATCCACCTCTACCACAACTACTCCCGTGGCAGACTCCATCTGGCAACAACTGCCAAACTTCCCATCACAGATGCCAACCGATGGAACCAGAGACTTTCGGCCCAGTGGTACGAGGTTCTCCAACTCCTCTGCTCCACGAATTTCTCCCACTTCTTCCACCTTGTCCCTGAGGAGATCATGCAGCACATCCTCGCTGCCACTGTTGGGCTCCTCACCGAGCCACAACGAAGGGACCTCATTCCGGTCGCTACGCCCCCTTCTCCCGAGCCCTTCGACTCTTCCGAGTCTACTCCAAACCTTGACTCTGGCATTGCTACTGCAGTGACCTCGGAAGAAAGCCAACCCCCTTCGTCACTGAACCCTCTCCCAGTGCCATCCCCACTTTACTGACACCAACCCACACCTGCCCCTGACCTCGACTTCTCTCGGTTGGTCAGCACCCTCAAATCCGTATTCCAATCCTTGCCCAGATCTACCACCACATCTGTCCAAGAATTACACTCCCTCAATGTCACAATCGTGCAGCTGTCCGCTGCTTCGTATGTGGCAGCCCCAGCCACCTCCGTCCCAACTGCCCAACCTATCAGTGTCTCTACTGTCAGGTTCACGCTCCCGGACATATCCAATCCACCTGTCCAGTCTACCTCTCCAGAGCCAACAGCAGAGACCCCAACGAAACCAACAGCGACAATGGAAGTGCTGGATTCTGAGACGGTGTCTCAGGAGTACAACGGGGGTAATGTTACAGAAATCCCCTGGATATTCGAGGCTGAGGAACATGAGTTCACTTTGTGGATTACTACATGGGAACCCGAGGACTCTTCTTCTGATTTCCTCCAATTCTTTGATCTTCCTTCTGATTCCTTTGATCCTTAGACGGAGTTCCATTCTTCTTCTGCTCTTCTATTCCAGCCGGAACTCCTGATCCTTTGCACAGTCCGCAGTATGTCTTCCTTTGTTCTGCTTCCGTTTCCTTCCACAGTTTACCCTTGACCTCATTTCTCTTTACAGACGTATCCCCTTCTAGAACAGCACTCCACTGTTCTGTTTTCCTTTCAGGACTCCTTATTCAGGGTCTGCTCATAGTATATAAACGCCCGCTATACTTGTACTTTTCCTCAGTTAGTTCTACGCAATACAAGTGTAGTATCTAGCCCAATCTGTTGGTAACTTGCAAGTTACTTGTTGAGACCCTTCTCATAGTCTCTACGCCTACCAAGCATTGAAGACTCTTCGATTAGCTTAGTGGTAATGCAGCCCACTAGCTCAACACTTCTGACCTTACCCATCGTTCGTCACATGACTCTTGCCAATAAAGCTAGGTTCTACACTTAGCGTAACAGAGGGCAGCAGTGGAGGAGCATTGCGACAATGTCAGGAGGGACAGACATGGCAATGTGAAGATAGATGACAGTCTTGCAGCTCATGGTGAGTGAGTATAACAGGCTCCACACCTTGGCTTGGGATAAGATGCTGACTTTTCTGTAAAGGATGGGCTCGATCCTTCACAGGTTGAATTTCAGTTCCACGCAAGATAGTAGTCTGAAGTCTTACCATACTTGCATGTGACGAGCCACTCGCATATACTTGGCCAGTTTGTGCAGTTTTCTACTTGCTAATAAAAAAACCATCTTCTCCACCTCAATGGGCAGGTTCGTCGTGGTCTTGTGAATGTAGAAAGTGACAACCATGGGCAATAGGGCAGGTAATGGGTGCTGGGGATGACACTGACCTTTGGAAGGTAAGAAGGAGGGTTTATTCTGCACTCAATTTATTAAGGTGACTTGCTGAAAAATGCAGTGGAGGGATTACAGAGTTCATTAGCTCTGCAGCTGACCTGGCCTGACTTGTCTTCATTTTGGGGAGACAATATGAGGCTTTGATGAGTCGCCCATGGCCAGCCTTGTCAGGATACCACACCTTATGCAATGGAAAGAAGCCCACTCCCACTTTCAGATGACAGGAGGAAAACTTGGTGCAGCCATGGCCAACTCGTGAGTAATAGTATTATGCCTAAATGGCGTGTGGAAAATGACTCAGTGTGGCCATGGCAGGTCCTGCACCTTATGCAATGGCAAGAATGCCACTGTCATTCCCAGATGATGAGAAAGGTCTATGTGGCATTTCTGGTAGATTGAGATTTTCCCAAGTCCCATCGCTGAGTGGTTTTCCACCACCCCTTTCATCATATAAATCAAACCATGGAGTCAGATGGTCGTGTGCGCATTTTCCCCCATCTGTTATTCCCGTCTTTACCTGAACAATGGCCAGTGCTAGTTCCTCCTCTCCGAGCGTAGACTCAACTGCATCCACTACCCTTGCAAATGTCACCACCATTGACCCCATGTTGCTAATGCAACAGCTCCAACATCTAGTCTCTATGCAAGAGCGCATCGTGAGTGTCAGCAATCAGCAGAATGAATCGCAGAGTATTTTCCATTCATTCCATGTGCTCATTGGCTGACATTACCTTGGGTAGAGCTCCTGGAAATTATTGCCATAAAGGTCGTCTCATCAGACATCTTGTGTCTCTCCACAATACTGTAGATGACATGTTGCAAGAGGTCAACTGACAAGCCCACATGGGTGCCAGCATCAACCACACGAACCAGTGCGTGGTGGAATGCATTACTTGTCATTGATGCTGATAGTGCATACAAGGGAGAACCATTTGCACAAGTCCTACAAGGAACTGATATGGTGGATTCCCTCTGTTCGTGAGATCCCTGCAACTTGTTTGCATATGGCTCTACAGCAAGTGAGAAGGTCATTTTCTTTAATTTTATGCAATGGGACTCAAGAGGCTTCAGCTCAGGAAAGGTGCAGACAGTAGCCAAGCTGACAATACCTGTAGACTAAAAGTATATGTCGTCAACTGGCTCATGCAGGGCAGGCAAAGACCTGATCCGCCACTCAGCCCAGAAGATAAGACTGGGCATGGCTTCTACAATGATGTGACCAGGCACCTGTTGTGTCCAGTTGACTTCAACTGGAACGATGCCAAGTGAGTCCCGCTCTGCCATGCCTTTCACAACTAACTCTGTTAATGGTACAGTCAACGCTGGAACATACATGAATTCCATCCTGACTACCTTGTCACCGCCCAGTCTTGGCCAGCATTCCTATATGCTAGTGGCAATTTTGACCCCAATAGCCCTGACAACAGCCCGTTCAAGGGTGAAATCTTACTGAAGGTGAGTATTGCACATGTAAGCTAGGTTGTTACTGATTCTCTATTCCAGGCCATCAAAGCCATTTTTATCTCTCCAAGTGCCGCAGACACCTTGGGGAACGAGGACACCGAGGTGAAAGGTAGACATGGTCCAATGTGGCAAATCTGCTAGGTATGTTCACAGTGGAACCATGTGCCATTGCCTATGTGGCTTGCCAGGTAAGTTATTCACTTAGTGTGGGCATTGATCACAACACTAGTTGATTGGATTCCCTTGATAGGTGTGCTTTGCCCTCTCCTCTGTCAGATTGTGGGTGATTGTTGATGGTGTGTTCGACACCCATGAGTTCTATGAGGCGATAGTGGAATGGTTTGAAGAAACCAAGACTGAGGAGGATAAAAAGTTGGTCAATGATCTTCTGTTGTGGTGGAATAGGTAAGTCTGTTGGCCATTTTGCATCAATTGAGGCTAATTGGGAGGTGCAGGAATGTATTCGGACCAACATTTGCTTTTTGCATTGAACAGACCCCTGGTGCTCACAGGTCTGTAGCAAGGTCACTGAGGATGCGCTGTATTGCTATGGGTGGCCTGACTCAGGATGTTGCATAGTCTGATCAGTATACTATTTGTGAGCAAATTATGAACTGCCTTGATTTTTGTGTGGCTCTATGCATATGATGAATGATGAAGGAGGTTGTGTCAAATTTTCATTTTGTTGCCTCTATCCTTGGTATGGTAGACATTTTCCTTCATAATTGTGCTGTCTGGGATTGCTCACCATCATGATGAGGTTATCTGGTGCAGATGATTATACTTCTAGTTGAGTTGCTGAACTCTGCTCATGCATGTATGTGTTGTGCACATTATTTTCACTGTCCCCTATTTGACAATGACACCAAGTTGATTGTATTATAACAGGATGAACATGAATGCATTGATCATCAACAAAAGCATGTTGGGCACCAATTCCTGACACTTCACAAACTGACTTTCTCACTTGATAAAAGAAAGAAATCAAGGTGTTTCACAATCTCATCACTCTGATTGTTATTCTACTCAACTGATAGTGTTGTACATTTTGCAAGAAGCTCTTCTCTCTAGGCCCCAATATTACTTTGCTTGTGCACTTGACTCATCATGGTTAATCTATCCCACTTTCACCCAATTGTGTGTTATGTAACTTGCCTGACTGCCCAACACTTATTACCTACAGGACCTACCATTATAAGGGACATATCAGGTCTGCCCAAGCAAGAAACCTTGGTAACCCCTCACCAATTTATGCTGATTACACACTTGAGCCATAGCATCAAGTCATTACATCTCTTACCAAACTGTGTGATTTGTGTCTTGCCCAACTGTCTGATGGTCATTCTCCACAGGGCCTAGCATTATAAAGGATATACCAGGCTTATCAAGTAGATAAACCATAACCACTCTCACCAAGCTCTATGATGTGTCTGATTACTGACTGCCTGACATCCATGTTTCAGATGACCTACCATTATAAGGGACTTATAAGCCCTTGCAACATTCCTCTTATATTATTTTTCTTACACAAATTTGATGCATTACTAAGGCCTGATAATGCCTTATCATAAAAACAGAGCGCCCATGAGGTGACGAATAACTGACTCGTCCTGTTGACGGTCTGGGACTATTGCCTCGCGATCATGTTCCACAACTAAGAGCACACACAACGCAACATGATCATGGGAGAGACAACACATCAAGTGCAATAGACAAATACCACCTAGGATGGTGGATTAGGTATAGCCGGAACCCCTCTAGCAACAAACACAATTCGACGTTTCCAGTGGGAGGTGGTGCGAACAACCCGTTCGAACAGGTCCTCGTTGAGATAGACAACACGTGAGCGTAACTTGCGCTGACTGAGCCCACGCTGGATGTCGTCAAATCGGGAGACCACCTCATCCATTTTGGGGCGCATATCTGGGTCTGCCTGGATCATACTGGCAATTACAGGTTTCATGAACTCAAAGCCTCGTTTTTCCTGCAGATTTCATGAGTCACCGGCAATTTCGAGCACCATACGATAAAGTAGGTAACTGACCAGGATAAAGTCCTTCTTGATGGCATTACCGAGATAGAAAACGTCAGTTGCGAACGGATCACAAGGCTCATTGGAATTCTGGAATTCTGGAACCTCCTTGTCACCGCCCCAAATCGGTATTTCCTTAGGATTGGTATCTGAAGGGTCGTAACGTCGAGAAAGCCCGAAATCGATGAAATAGTACTTCAGAGGTCGTTGAGTACGTGTGAAGTGCTTTGCGTCACCACTACAGTTCATGTTTAGATTGGTCGCCACGGGGTGAAACGACTCAGGATAGAGATGAACAGGATCCAGCATGATGTTTCTGTTCATGCAATCCCTGTGGAAAAATCAGTACAAGGGCAAGATAATAGCTACTGAACGCACCGATGGGCAACACGATGCTTATGCATGTACTGGAGCCCCTAAAAGAATTTCAAGGCGTTGTCATCCACAGCCACAAATTCACATTACCTCGAACAGCTGTCGGAAGCACTCCACTGCTTCTCCAATAGTATCGAAATTAGGATTGTTGTAAAGTCGAAGTAGAGGCATAACCATGATCATTATATCGTCTCCGTCATCCAATGTGAAGACTTCATAGACAGGAACGCAATGGTTCGCGGGGCATGAGGCGAGTGCTTGTGAGGAAAAATACAAAGCAATATCTGCTTCATGTGGATGGTCCCTTCGTCTTATACGCTTCAAAGTGACCACTTTCCCGTCCGAGGTTCGAGTCGCATCAATAAGTTGGCCATACTAGGATGAAATGTGGTGAGATACCAATGATACGAAGAAAATTGGCGTACCTTCAGTCTCTTACCGTCTTCACTGTCTGCCCAGTCCCTGTCAGACGTTTTCCAAGAGGGGACCCACTGGGGGGAATAGCGAGGGCGTAGCAGATACCCATGAATGCTCAGTTGCTTGTAGCGATCCCGCCACCAAACCTCCCTAGGATTGAGTTCTTCTGGCGGGGTGTCGCCTGTTGTTCCCCACATTGTAAGCATCTTCTGGGAGATCTGGGCGTCCACGTCAACTGTCTGTGACATCGTTGATGCCACTGAAGTGCGTGAGTAGTAGTGTCCACCAGAGTACCACAAGACAGTCGTTTTGTCGCGGTAAGCGTGTAAACCTCGTGGTACAATATATACAAACATGCACCCACAGCAGTCCACATGTCGTCATCGTCGCGGGGCTTCAATCGGAGGCATGCGCTGGGTGGACGAACTTATGGCGAAATATGTAACATACTCACTTCTACAGGGACCCTAGATTTGTACCAATTATTTTATAGTTAACGGCTTGCGTAGTATCCATTCGTTTCACAGACCCCCTGGAAGTGCGTAACCTCGAAAAGTAACCGCATCAATGAATTCCTGGGAAGCCACTCCAAGATGGGAACTATTCATTCCTAGTTGGCTCCAATTTTTTCTTGACGTCGCAGTTTCCCTTATAATCCCCAAGCGAAACTAATTCTGGCCTGTTATCTCACCCCCTGCCACGTCGAAACACCTTCATTCAATGAGTTCTACGGATCCCGCTGTTGCAATCCTCCCAATCGGCCTCGGCACCGCCGGCGCGTTTGACCAAAATGTTTTTCCTCTTGCGTATTATGAGGATGGCGGTGGCAATCTCAGCAAGGGCAGCATTCTGATCAAAGCAACGCTAGAGGAAATGGAAAGGATTGGGCAATTGGATGTCGATCTCAACGAAAACGAGGACTTCATTTTCAGTACGAGGGTCAGCATTGAAGAGTCAGTACTTCAGTACTCATTCACCGTCCCCACACGTCTACTCACGTGTCAGAAGTCTGAATGCGCAAAAAGCAAAATTACAGAGTAATCGCAAAACTTTCAATCCATTCAAAGCGCTTCGAAATTACAGAGAGGCCCGATTGTTTCACGAAGCATCAAGGTCTGTGTATCTTGAGACCAAGGTTGGGTTACCTACACCTGGTTTGCAACGTCTACTGAATGTACCCCTGTTCAGCATACGTCTGAGAAGATCCACAGAGAAAATCCTACGCAAGTTGTTCCGAGTGAACAAATACGAATCATAAATGGTAAGTTGTAGACTAGTCATCTGATTTATAGTTCCAGTACTCACATCTGGCCATACATCAGGTGCAATATCGCCAGACGCAATGATCCGCGGGATTGCTATTGACCTGCCCAACGGTATGGACGACAATGCCCAGCGAACGATCAACGATGCAACGGAGACGCTAGCTAATACAAGCCCATTCAATGACAACCCTCTCATTTCACAACTGCGCGAGAGTGAGGAAAATGGGATAGTCGAGCTTGATAACGACTGATGGTATCTAAATAGACGAACAAGCAATGACTCTCGCAGATACTGAAAGTGTATTCAGTCAAGATGTCCCTGGCTCAGGCGTTGACGAAGGCAACCGAATGTCTGTTGCCTCCAGCGATCTACAGCCGTCCCGTCCGACAAGTCCCCAAACCATCATCATCAACCAAATACATAACTCCATACTGAACGCAAATTCTAGCATCCCTGGACTCACATATAATCATGGCTCACAAAACAGTGGGGGTGAGTATCGACCTCTTTCAAGCAGCGGGACTCTGACGCCTCCATAGCATCAATTACCCAGTAATTCGTACCATAATGGCAGTCGCATCCTCCCACCATCATTTGTAACACCCTCATGTAGTCATAGCAACTGTATTATTCTTGCTATCGCATTTCCCACTTGCACGCCAGTCGCGCCACAGTATTTACATCCTAAGTACGAGGAGTAGATAAGTTGGGCGGACATTCTGAGTACCTGCTGTTCGATAAGAGGACTTGGGAAATTAAACCGTTACGCTCCTGCATGTAAGTGCGAACAGAGTATCATACAAGAGAGCTTTGCTCGACTGCCAGAATTTACCGTTTTCGGCCTGGAATTCGGAGATGCCGGTAGGTGACTGGGGTCATAGTTATCAACAGAAAGCTGGGCTTATACTTGTACAGAAATCGCTCTCATCTTAGTACATTCGCATTAAAATACATCGAATATACGTGAGCGCCTTGATTCATTAGTCCATCGGCGCGAAAAAAAAAAAAAAAAATTGGTACTTATGAAAATCAGACCCTCTCCTCGACGTCAGAATTGATGCAGACGTTCACACGAGCATGCAGTATACTGCCCTGCTTGTTAAGCTGCCTGCGGTCACGAGAATCAAGAAGTGAGTACTTACGACATTTGTGGCGCACATCATTCAGATATCGGCTGCGCCCTTGATTGGTGGATCGTTTTCTCGGGTCTCTTTCGCCACCCCCAGTCGCTGATGCTTCCCAACTCGACCCTGTGGCAAGTACAACTTGAACTTGCATCTATATTTGCACCGCCTCGCAATCTTCCGCCCCTGACTCGGAATGCGGTGGCGATGACAACGATTCGCTTGCATGATGCGTGATTCGATGTTGCTAGTTCGTATCGATGTTGGAGTGCATAGCTACCATGCATGTCGGGTGGGAATATTCCTGGCGTAGAGTCAGGCTAGCTGAGATCCAATTTATTCGGGTGCGCGATTGTCCAGGGTGATTGAAGCAACGCTTCAAGCAAAGCTCGAATATGATGGAACTTCTGTCCAAAGGCTATCCATGGCGGCCTCAACGACCACTGGAAAATGAACCTAATAGCTAGTTGTCATGTTTCCGAAAAGATGTGACCAACAGCATGTATTACAAGTCACTTTTGCACATATGTACATACTTACAAGAGTATCAAGATCTTGGGTAGGTATAGGCGGGACTCTTTCGGCGACAAACGTGATGCGCCGTATCCAGTGTGAAACAGTACGAGTGGTCAGTTCAAACCCATCCTCATCTCAACGAACCGAACGGTCCTGGTTGCGAAAGACAAAGCAACCAGCCTGGATAAAGTCCTTCCTGATCACATTTCCAAGGTAAAAAAACGTCCGTCGGGAGTGGATTACAAGGCTCGTCTGAGTTTTGAAATTCTGGAACCTCCTTGTCGCCTCCCCGAATTGGAATTTCCTTAGGGTTGGTCTCCGACGGATCGCACTCCCCGGAGAGGCTAAAGTCAATGAACGTTGAGTGCGAGTAAAGTGTTTCGCAAAACCGCTGCAGTCTCTTTTGAACATCGTCTTCATGGGGTGAAACGATTCCGTCATCCCGATTGACGGGAAATCAGTCAAGGCAAACACGATGGCGAACTTGACCTACGCAATCATGACGACAAGAAATAGAAGGTCGCTTGGATCGATCAGAACATAGTTATGTGTGCATGGAAGGAGGATACCTCAAATAATTGACGGAAACGATCTATTGCCCTGTTTCACGGTGATGTATCGAACATCTGAGAGACGTGTGGTATTGATGTGTCCTACCTTGGTAACGGAGGAGTGAGATGAATGGCTGGCCATCAAAATTCAAATATACCTCCAGATTCCGTGAGTCCTCATGCTCAAACCACACTTTACCAGTGGCCTTCCAGGGCAACCAGGAGCATAACGTGCGCGGAGAAGGTAACCTCGATCCATTCAGTGGTTGGCCAATGGCAACTTGGAGCACCGGATATCTCCGTCGTCCCGCGTTTCAGGAGGAAATCCGTTTTCCACTCGTGATGGACGCTGAACACATTCAAATCCAACATGAAGTTGTAGCATGCCGGTTGCTTGCTAGATGGAGTAAGCTCTGATCTCACGGATAAACATGGATAAACATGCGCCCACTTTGTTATCGCCGACTTCACGGGAATCCAAACCTGAACGTGCGGGTTACTTCCAAATTGTGTTTCTCAGCGCACACGTTCAGAGGCAACCATTAGCCAGGACTGAGATGGAGCCCATGCTGGACGAAATTCGTCAACGTATCGAAAAAGAGATAGTGATCTATCTCTAGATGCGACTCTTGACGAAATGCTCAAGATCACCAAGATCGCAAGGAAAGAGCTCATTGCTACTACGAAGGGGATTCAAGGTCATGATCCCTCACGACTTCGGGTCTGTGTGGCCACACAGCCTGCAAAGGCACACCACACCTTTCCCATTGACAAGACCAGGGTGAAGACATCGCAGACAGGTGTGCAATCACCGAAACACTGCAGATTTGAGTAGCGTCATAAATTAAAAGCTGAGAAGCTGATTGGTCGAACGACACGAGGTAGAGGAAGAACACACACCTCTCACTTCTTCCCACATTCGGTTTTCTCGGTCTCCGTCTGGGGGATTTTGATGAAGAGGGTCGCACGATTACCAAGTAGAATGATGAACAATATATACTTACCTCAAATCACTCTAGGATTACTTGTTCCCCAAGCAGATAGTCCCCTCCAAACCAGGGAAGCGTCCAGCTTGACGTCGCCTACTAATGTTCGGGGGCACCACGGACTTGCAAGGAACACCCAAATCAATTCAGAGCCCCCATTTTCATTTCCAACTAGACACCGTCGATCCCAGGTATCTGTGACAGTCGAGCTTTCTTTATATCAGATATAAGTATGCTGTGCTCGTAAAATCAAACTGAATCTCACCACGACCACACATTGTGAACTTGATATTCGAGCCGCCCTAGTGAATGACAGAGGGTTAGTCGTCGGATTGGGCAGAGACACGACTGCTCATGGTTTGTAAAACCTCGCTACCGAATACTGTACCTCAGATGCCAGAGATGAAGCTGACCTACCCAAATGGATCAAGAAGGTCAAGAAGCTTGACGAAAAACAACAACAAGAGGCCCAATTCCTTCGTGATCAGATTGAGGCCTCACTGCGCTCCTCTGGCAAGATACGTACTCACAATGAATGTTGTCCAACCACCGATCCCTCTGGTTCCTGCGCACCCAAGACCTTGTCCAGCAGCATGGCACGCTTGCCTGGGCTTACAGATGAAGAGCAGAAACTACTCCGTGATAACAGTGGGTGCTTCAAGTGCTGCCTACCCTTCCAGATGCACATGAGCTGAAACTGCACAAACGGTTTCCCTGACACAACCAGTTACAAGATGATCACTGCTGACAGCATCAAGAAAGCTGCATCAGCTACACCAGTCACCAAGGCTCCAACTACGTGTGCAACTACAGTTGCAGCAGTTGACATGGAAGAACTGGTTGCCATCGTAATGCCTTCCGCAGCATTGGGGGATGGCACAGATTCAGGCGAAGAGTGCATGTTTCCCATTTCCTGTCCCCAGCTCCTTTGGCGATGCCACATTGACAGCCCCGTGTCAGAGCAACTGTTGGAGGTTGACGCCTTAATTAACAACGGCTTCTCCCTAGTTCTGATTGATGAACATCTGGTGTCATCCCTGGGACTTCGTGTCCACGGGCTACCGCAGCCTATCCCCATCAGGATGGTGCTCTCTTCTTCTTCTGAGAGAATAATTCTGTCTCGCTATGTTAATTTGTCTGTTTCTTTTAGACTCTCACTTCCAAAGTTGTTCAGTTCGAGCTGTCATTGCACCCAACCTTGTCAAACCACTTTTACTTGGCTACCCATTCCTTGCTCGCAATAATATTGTTATAGATCACGCATCGCGCTCCTGTGTTGTCAAGGATTTGAATTATGATTTGTTTCACCCGCCTGTTCCCACACCACCCCACACCACCCCACATAAGCCCAACTCCAACTGCAATGTGGATTGCACATGTGGCAGTGCAATCTGAGTTACATACACCTTGTGCTGCCAATCTGCAAATCCCATGTTGAGTCCTCTTGCAACCCTGTTCTGCTGTTTGACTGTGTTGCTGCAGTACAGACTCGCCTGACGCAACTTGCTTCCCTCAAGGAACTGGGTTTGTGCGATTGCCACATCAAAGACAAGTATTGGGACCAGTTCCCTGCCGATATTCCCCACTGCGATACATTATCAGATGACGTCCTTTTCTGCATTCGTCCAAAAGATGCCAGCAAGGTTATTCAATTACGATCCTATAACTGCCCGCAAAAATATAAGACAGCCTGGCATACTCTCTTACAGCAGCATACATATTGCCTCTGGTCGTCTATGGCCATCAAATAGTGAGCACTCTTCCCCTGAATTTATTATTCCAAAGGCTGACCCTACAGTACTGCCCCGTTGGGTGAACAATTTCCGTGTGCTGAATGCGAATACAGTGGCGAACAATCATCCCCTGCCTCAAATTGATGAAATTTTGCATGATTGCGCTAAAGGCCAGTTCTTTGGGAAGATTGACATGACTAACTCCTTTTTTCAGACGAAATGCCACCCCGATGACATCCACTGGCTGGCAGTCCACACTTCCTGGGGCCTATATGAGTGGACGGTCATGCCGATGGGTGTCTGTAATGCCCCTGCTGTCCATCAGTGGTGCATGACAAGTGCACTTCGTCACCTGATCGGCAGCATCTGCCATGTCTACCTTGACGACATTATAATCTGGTCACAAACCCTGGAGGAACATGAACATAATGTTCGTGCGGTCCTCAATGCACTTCGCACAGCCACCTTGTTCTGCTCCCCAAAGAAGACCTCCCTTTTCAACATGGAGGTAGATTTCTTGGGTCACCACATCTCCACCTGGGGTGTGGAAGTTGATCCTAAGAAAGTGGCAAAGATCATTGACTGGCCCTGCCCAAAATCTGCAAGTGAAGCACGACAGTTCTTGGGCTTGGTGTGCTATCTCACCGACCATTTACCTGATCTTGCTAGGTACACCATGGTCCTCAACACCCTGATGACCAAGATGGCCAAAGCCATTTTTCCTCCTTGATCATTGCGACACCAGGAGGCGTTTGATGGCATCAAGCAGCTTGTCACCAGCCTGGCCTGCCTCACAACAATCGACCATGACAATCCAGGGGAGAACCACATTTACCTCACGACTGACGCCTCGGACTTGCGCACAGGTGCCATTCTGTCTTGGGGTCCTGATTGGGAATCAGCCCACCCTGTTGCCTTCGACTCTGCCCCCCTCCATGATGCCAAGCTGAACTACCCTGTTCATGAAAAGGAGTTGTTTGCAATCATCCACACACTGAAAAAGTGGTGCATGGAACTTCTCGGTGCGCCAGTCATTGTGTATACAGATCACCATACACTCCAGAATTTTCTCTTGCAGCATGATCTTTCACGTTGGCAGGCTTGCTGGGTGGAACACATGTCCCAGTTTGACCTGGACATTTGTTACATATGTGGTGAAGACAACGTTGTTGCTGATGCATTGTCACGACGCCTAGATGACGAGATTGTTGCGACTATTGTGCCCCACACGTTTAACCTGGCTTCTGTGCTGACACAACCTTGTTTTTCCCAGATTGACCTTGCAGCTGGTGTGTCACTCCTAGAGCATGATCGTGCCCTTACTTGTGAGATTGTGGAAGGATATACCTCCAACGCCTACTGCAAGAAACTGTTCTCACTACTCAGTGCTATGCCAAACTTAGAGGAGTGTGGTGGTTTGCTGTTCTTGGACCAACGTTTGGTCATTCCTAACATCCCCTCTCTTCGTGCACGGTTGTTTCATCTGGCCCATGACACTAGTGGCCACTTTGGTGCAGACAAGACATATGAATCCCTTCGTGGCTCGTTCTACTGGTCCAACATGCGACGTGA
>JBBPNN010000790.1:0-16002 GCA_038090935.1 Hortiboletus campestris | reverse complement strand
CATCCATGCATCTCCAACCATCCATCCATGCATCTCCTGTAACAAGTAGAAAGTAGCACAGATTGGTGCTGCCTGTAGAATACTCAGTAAGTCACTATGATATTAGGATAGTAAGTACCTGTAGAATACTCAGTAAGTCACTAAGTAAAACTAAAGGTAAATGGTCCGATGTAAGTACTGCTTATGTAAACAGTGATACCAAATATGGAATCCTAAATCCAACACAACCTACGTGCGCATTTTATCCAATGACTAAAATGTGCGGTGTTTGATGGTGTTTCATCTGCAATTGGCCCACTGGATCATGGACAGGTTCTGCTCTGATACGATCTATGTGCATTTTATACCATGACCACAATGTGCAGATCAACTGCGCATTTCAGCAACATTTCCAGTATGCGCAGTTTATCACATTCATAGTGTTTGTGCATAAAGGAAGTAGATGTCCACACACTCTCCCAGTACCTACTTCACCTGTGCATTTCTGCTTGGGTCCATGTTGCACAATCTTCAGCAAATGTACAGAATGGTTCCACTGCATCTAAAATACTCGATTGTCTGATTTTCTATCCCTAACCTGTCTCTAGCCTGAATGACCTGACAAAATCACCTATATAATGGCGCGAACGTTCTTGCGCTCCCCGCAACCCGGCGCATGGATGGTAAGATGCTGCAAGCCAGGCAGCGTGACCGTCTGTAGAACGTTTCCGAGCGGCGCGTCGACTGCAATGAACAGGTCGCGGAGCGACGGATAGGTAACGCAAGCTGCCAACGAAGTCGACTGACGGCTGCAACGATGGCCGCTAATGGTGAGGACGCGGATGTTAGGACAGAACTGTATGGCCGTGCGAAGGGCATGTACATCTCCACGAAAGCGCACCTCCAAGTGCGTGATGTTCGCCCATCCTACGTCGAACATGTGGAAGTCTTCGTTCCTGACCACCGTGACCTGGAAAAAACGTTCGGGCGGGGGCGGAATCATGGCACACTCCGCGTCTTCCACGACACCTCCTTTCCAGCGGTCTCTGAATTCGTACCCCACGCGGAGGTGAAGAAGGGCGGGGAGAATTAGCATGCACGACGCGGGTTGGGGCGCAGCGTCTTCCTTTATGACGACGGTGAGCAAGCGGAGGTTGGGATGGGACGGCGGGAGTTGCAGTTGGGGTTGGAGTTCGTCAGGCTCGTCGCGCTCGAGGCTAAAGCGGCCGAAGACCAACGCCTGAAGGTTGGAACAGCGTGATACGACGCCGAGGAATTCGCCCGCCAGGTGGTCGTCCCACAACTCCTCCGGAAGTCTGATAGCCAAGTGGGTTAGGTTACCCCATGTGGCACCAGGCAAGGCAGCAGGGCTTGCGTTGACGGAGTCGAGAACGAGAGTATGCAAGGAGGGGGGCGGACGAGCGATCGCCAAGTGCCGGTCGGGGGCATCGTCGTGAGAGACTTCAAGCAGCTTGAGGATCTGGGTGCTGTCCAGCAAGTCGTCCAGATCCACCCCGTAGGCATTGACCACTCGCAGTTGCTCGAAGCGTGCTCTGTAGCGCCGAAGGAGCTTTACCCACTCTTGACCCCACCTACCAATCACCGGGCCTGGAAACGGCACCGCCAGCGAAAGAGGTCGGTTCCCCGACCTAGAAAGCCAAGTAGCATAACCGTCGACGCGTGCTTTGTGCATGGGGAGTAGCGTGCTCCAGTATTGTTCTATGGCACTCAGAGAGCACCAAAGCCGCGTTGTCCGCAGTGCAACGTCCCTCCACCGATGACAGACCCGCGTCAAGACGAGCAGGACGTCGTCTACGTCTGGCTTGAGGTACGTTTCGCGGGGCAAGGATTCGATGAAGATGTGTGCGAGTAACTCGACGGGGAGTGGTGGCATGGTGGTGGTGGACGAGGAACCGCTGTGACTTTCAGGGTTTAAATCGAATTTCGGCTCAAGGGGCCGACGCTTTGACGGACACGCGTCGAGAACTCCGCCCCGGCTATGGTTTCCGTGGGGGGTTTGATCCAAGCACACAAGGGTTAGCGACATAATCCCCGACGACGTACCAACCTACGACAAGCCACGCGTCTCCTTTTTGTATATATATACATTTGGCGACCGAGCCGTGAGTGACCGACTGTTCGTCGACAGGGAAGTTGACTGGTCCGTCTACATTGGCACGGCATGAGCACGGAGAGAGCAGCGTGCGCCATACTCCTGAACCATGCGTTACAAGCTTGGACCGTGGAGACGGCGCATCAAAAATCACCGAACGCCGTGCTCTGACCGTATGGCGAGAACAACCAGCCTGGTCAACCCAATCAAAGCACTTACCTTATGGGACCTCCTCCCGGGTCCAGGGCGGAAGCCTATCACAAAAAAAGCAAAATCGCGAGATAGACAATGGGCTATATTCAGTGCCCATTATTAGAGTCAGGCGGTGCAGAAAACGCGCCCGACAGTGCACACGTGGAGTTGACAAGCACGGGAGGAAGGACATGCGGATGCAAAAACTTGCGCGCGAGACTGAGCAACGTGCGATGCTGTGCGTAGCTTGACCGGCACGTTGAAACTAAAATGATAACGAACGCACATACCTGAGACCTATGCACCGTTTGCCCTCTTCCGGGGGCACTTGCTCTTCGTGGGACCTCCCGAGTCGGATTTTTCTCTCCCGGCAGTAACTAGCATCGCGACGAGCACGACCGCTCGTGCGCCAACCAGGCAGAGCGCTTTACCCGCCAGGTAGCGTTCGGGGTGAGTGCAGGAAGCATTGCCTAAACGTCGAAGGTTAAAAATCGCTGGATATATGCACTAAGTGCGTCTGGGAGGTGGCGGTGGCGCATTCACCACGCATTGGACGCAAGCATCCCAAGCGGTTGTCATGGTTCGCAATTACTCTACTATGGAGCTACAGCTACGAGGGGCCTCTAGGTCCTTTTCACGAAAAAAAACGAAAAAAAATAATAAATCAATCGTGTCGGGCCTTCTTCCCCAAATGTCCTGCCAGAGGCGATCGTGGACTTTCTGGCCTGGGCCTCTTGTGTTTGAGGAGGTCGGGGAGGGGGTGAAGGTCTATGCCGCAAGCCAGCGGCCGTGCATCATTGAGATGGGCTGCAGCCTCTTGGTGGACATGTTCCAGGAGGGAATCGTCTAGCACGAGTGAAGAACGTTGTGCCTCCGCCTTCTGATAGCCATCAAGGAGAGTCTTTGCGAAATGAGGAATACATTCGCTAACGACACGGCACGTCGGCGAAAGGACTGTATTGCAGGTCTCGGACAGATCATGGGGCTGGGTGAAGAAATGTTCACGGGTAGACTGGCTAAGTGCGCCCGGGAACGCCAGCTGGAATTGATTCCACTGGCCATCCGCATCAAAAGAAGGAGTGGAACCCGCCATGGCCGTTACGGCGTCGGTGTGATAAAAGAACACCCAGACAAGCGCCCACCATACAGATTCGACGTCGTGGAGGAAATTCATGCGAAAGGAAGGGGTGGGGTTTGGAACATGGTTTGTACCCTTCGGAGGGAGATGTTGAGGGCGGAAAAGGTACCGTTGACTTTCTACTTCCACCGCCATAAAATGCATGGTCCCCTGGCGGTGCATCAGCAGGGAGGGATTTCGGGTTGAAAAATGCGTACGGTTCGAACGTCGTGAGAAACGGAGGAATCTACTTCTTTTGCATACTCAAAGTCACCCAACTTGCCGACGAGGTTGCCACTTTCATCGCGCACCCGAATGACATTTCCAACGCTGAAATCTCGATGGACCCAACCTGCTTTATGCAAATAATATAGGGCTAAAGGGGGCATGAGTGACGGGGACGAGGGGAGTAAGAACGGTGGGTTTACCCTTGAGGCCGTCAGACAAGCAGGCGAGGTTGTCCGGGAGGGAGGTGACGTCCTTGAGAGCAGTTCCGACGTCATCGAAGACGGTGCGGGCGTGGACTCTGCGAGGGACGCCAGGGTCGTGTCGCGGGACGGTTCTCAAGGGGACGTGAGAGACGACGGAGGATTTACCCGAGTCGGGTATGTGGCCGGCGCTGGGCAAATGGCATCTTTCGGAGAGGACGGGGTTGGGGTCGATCTGGAGCCACTTCCAGGCGGGATCGGGGTCACCTCCGAGCATGGTCTCGTCCGGGGCACCGTCAATTGCGACGTCGGAGCAGAGGCGGGGGCGCAGGAAGTGCCTCTCGGCATCGGCCACCTGGTGGGGCGGCAGCTTGGAGCGACAGGAAGCCAAGATGTTGGCGAGGATGTCGCCCTCCGACGGACGGGAAACATCTCTCCAGGAATCTTTGAGGGCAACCTCCTTTCCCTGAGAGTCGTGGGCTGCGTATACGCGAGTTCCACGGCCAACCATAGAGTCTGCGCCGAAGGTGGCAAGTTCGCGGGTGGTGGTGAAAAGCTCGTCGCCGACGGCGAACTTGTAACAGAATTTGTCGGGGTGGGGGACGGGGATGCGCTGGACAGTGGGGTCCCAACCAAGGCCTTCGATGGCGGGGGAAACGGAGGCAGAAGCAAGAGCATAAAAGAGAGAGACGAGGTCGTCGACGTTCTGGAGGGACAAGGAGAATGAGTGGGGTGGACGGGGAGGAAGATGGGAAGGCGGACGGACCTGAAAACAATCGGTAGGCTCTGTGACGGCAAGGAAGGCGCGATTGGAGAGCCAAAGTCTGAGGTGTGAAGCCTCGACGGTAATACCGAAGGCAAATCGACGGCAAGGGTCCTCGCGCATGATGGCGTGAAGGCTCCAGATAATTTTATGTTCGTCCTAGAGGAGAGGTGGTAAAGGACGGGGGGTGATGGAGGGGCTTGGACGTACATCTCGGACGGCATCGGGATCGCGAGACTTTTTGAACTCGAATGGAACGGCGACGTCGAACCAGTGGACCCTGGGGGCGTCGGCTTTGTGGGCTAGGACAAGGTAAGCATCAGGGCGAGAAGTATTGTTGCGTTGGGAGATGGGGGTCTGATTCGGGTTGGCGAGGTAGGAAAGGCGAGAGTTGGGGACTTGAGCGAGAATGTGGGAGGCGATGCTGGAGAGGGGCCTAAAGGAGGTCTCTTCGGAGGCTGAGGACTTGGACGATGGAGCGAAGTGAGACCAGCGGAGTCGGGGGCCGTCTTCGGACAAGAGACACGCGTGATGTATCAAGTGGTGGCGTAAGTCGTGGAGTTTCTGGGGAGAGGGGAGGGTGCCGAGGCAGCGGAGCAGGGTTAGGAAGGGGACCTGGAGACATCTTTTCAAATCGGCGAGAACTGCGAGGCGACCTAGGGTGAGATTGCCAGTGCGATAATCTGAGCTGGAAGTGTGACGAGGGAGAGGAAAAGTATCAGGGGGAAGAGGGAGATTGGATTTGTGGGTGGTGGGGGTGTGGGGAGTAGGCATGGCCATGAACTGTTCGTACTTGCCTAGTCTCAGTTTGTCAGTGATTATTTCGAGAAATGATGTGTTGTGATTGTCAACTGCTTATGTAAGCATCATCAAGATTGCAAGATGCCTGACTTAAGGTACTGCATTTAATATAAACGGATGGTACTCAACATATAGGTATTCAACATGAATGACATGACTATGATACGCAGACAAACAAGGGTGTGTGCTGGTTATGAGGCTATCTAGGGTTGACTTTCGCCAACCCTGGGGCCCTTTTCAACCCCACACTAGGGTTTAAATCATGTTTGACCCAGCATGTTATGAATATGGGCTTCCATGATATGAGAGCAATATGTACATGTATGGTGGTTGATTTGTTATTGACAGTGTTGGACACATATACTACATGGGTACCATGCTCAGAACAGCTGGTCATTGGGAGGCATAGAGCTGGACTTGATTGGCCGTCCTAGACGGCCAACTGTGTGGGGATAAAAGAGCATCATGTGATGGGCAACAGATGTATGTACACAATGGCCATCCTGGACAGCCAGACAGCACAGAAGACTTGGTTGGCCATCCAGGACAGCCAACTGTGTATGCATAAGAGAACATCATGTGATGGGCAGCAGATGCACACAATGGCCGTCCTGGACGGCCAGACTGCATGAAACACTTGGTTGGCCATCCAGGACGGCCAACTGTGTGGAGATAAGACAACATCATGTGATAGGCAACACATGTGCACAATGGCCGTCCTGGACGGCCAACTGCACAGAACATTACTGCTTATGTAAGCAGCACAATGGCTCCATACTCAGACAAATCCATGGAGATATGATTAAGATATGACCTAAATACAGATTGTACACTCAACATGATGTGACATCCCACACACACAGCATGGCCGTCCTGGACGGCCAACTGCACGGAACATTAGTGCTTATGTAAGCAACACAATGGCTCCATACTCAGACAAATCCATGGAGATACATATAATTAAGATATGACCAAAATACAGATTGTACACTCAACATGATGTGACATCACACACACACACACAGCATGGCCGTCCAGGACGGCCAACTGCACGGAACATTGATGCTTATGTAAGCATTACAATGACCCCTTACTCATGCAAATCCATTGAGATATGATCAAGATATGGCAAAAATACAGAGTGTATATTCAATCAAAGTGATGTCACATCACACATGCACACAGCATGGCCGTCCAGGACGGCCAGACTGCACGGAACGTTACTGCTTATGTAAGCAGCACAATGACCCCATACTCAGGCAAATCCATGGAGATATGATCAAGATATGACCAAAATACAGATTGTACACTCAACAAGATGTGACATCACACACACACACACACACACACAGCATGGCCGTCCTGGACGGCCAACTGCACGGAACATTGATGCTTATGTAAGCATTACAATGACACCTTACTCATGCAAATTCATTGAGAAATAAGCAAGATACAGCCAAAATACAAATTTGTGATGTTTAAGTTGTACATTTGCCAAACATGTACACACACCATGGCTGTCCCAGACGACGAGACTGAACGGAAAATGGGCACTTATGTAAGCATCCAAATGACCCCTTACTCAGGCAAATCCATTCAGATTTAAGCAAGATATGGCAATTTCAGAGATTGTGTTGATTAAATTATTTTATTGCCGATTATGTATAGATAGCATGGCCGTCCAGGACGGCCAGACTGCACGGAACATCGCTGCTTATGTAAGCATTACAATGACCCCTTACTCATGCAAATTCATTAAGAAATAAGCAAGATGGACCCTCTGGGTCTTTTCTTCCCATGGATGCTTGGACACAACTTCCTTTCTGGGCATCTTCTTCCCATGGTCCTGGTTGAGCCTTATCAGGGGTCAAGCCCTTAGCGAGGAACAAAGGACATTTGTCTCACATGTCACTTAGTAATACAATAATAATTTTTTTTCAACACTGTCATGTTTGCTATCAGTGCTACTAGGAGTGCCCCCAGATTGGACGCACCCATACGAACAGGATCAAAATTACAATAGGCCACTGTGCATGGGGTCAATTTACTGACTTGCATGCCTGTTCCTCCTTGGTTCTGTTGATCCCATCGACAGCAGCCAATATCATGTACCCAGTCCCTGCATCAATGCGACTCATCATTCAGGGAGGTGAACTATGTATGTTTTCACTCGCATGTTTCTCCTGATTCTGCTGTTTTTTTTTTTTTTTACCTCCTTCAGTCATGCCTTTCACTTGCGTCAGCTGCAGTCTTGTTTTCAACAACAGGAGTGTCTTTTCTGGTCACCAGAAGAAATGTGTCCCCACTGCCTCCCTCAAAGATGCCCACTCTGGCCAGATCTTCATCCTCCATCGGAACGCTGCAGGGGTCTTCCTCTGCTATTGTTCTCATCCCAAATGCCCCAAGCCCACTGGCTTCTGTACCATGGACAGCATCTACAAGCACATGAAGACCGTCAAGTCCCAATGGCTCAGCCCAGAGGCGAAGCAGCAGGCTCAAGAGCCTGAGCTGGCTATTGTTGCTGGCACTTCTGACAGCGGCCCTTCCTTGCCGACGGCAGGTTAGTCTGCGGCTACTACCAAGGTTATAGAACTTACAAAGGCCTTCCATAACCCACGATGTGATGAATTTGGGAGACGTCCTCGACGTCAATATGTCCAAGCCCCAATGCACTCTGGTCCCAACCAAGTTGAGTGTAAGGCAGGAAATGCTTCTGACCCCCAATGGCAACACAGTCGGAACTATTTAAACGACAAGAAAGTGGAGAGATTAAATCAATGAGAAATCACCACGGACATTGCTGACGCAACTTTAGAAGTCATCGAGGCGAACACAACCCAAACTGAATGATCCCGGTAACGCGAATACTGGTTCACGACTCTGCAAAAAATATCCACCAGGCGATATGTTCCTTGAGTAAGCACTGGAGTGAGCAGGTATGCTTCATCCACCGCGATCACCAACTTTGGTTGATCCGAATCGTCACCAAAGATATTCTCCAAGGATGACCCCATTTTCTCATAGGCAGTAATTAGACGCGCAACAAAATCGGAATTGGAGGAAGCATTTGATTCTGCTTCAGGCCACACAACTCAGATGATGCTTTTTTTGTGATGTGAGCTAGGATATTTACCAGAAAGTGAGAGCTTGCTGAGCTTATCAGCGGCTGTATCAACGCCAGTGCCTGCGGCCTCATCCTCCATTGCATCACAGTCCAGCATGGATGGTGTTGCACTAGGATGTCGCCTGAAGGCATGGGTGAGATTCGTGTGAACCTACAGAACATTGTCAAGTCAGGGCTATGCTGAAAAACAAAATGTCGAAACCTTTGAGTATCTCTTAGAGACTTCGTGGAAGAGATCAGCCCTGGCAGTAGACCCAGGAGGGTCGCTCATATCACACATCTGGTGGACCCAACGCATGATGCTCACCTTGTCATTCCGATGACCTGTGGAAAGATATTCCTGGAGCGTATCAAAAAGAGTGATGAAGAATGCGTAGCAGACAGTCCAGTATGCTCCCTCACTAGGAGGAAATTGGGTTAAAATTTGCGATGGGATCAGATCACGTGCAGGGAAGCCTAATCTGTCATCCTCCCCACTCAGGTTCATGTAAATCACCACGACATCTTTCTTACTCAACTGAGATTGTGGTTAATTCAGCCACCGAGATGCATTCAAAAATGAGATTTGTGTACCTCGGTTAATGTCCTTGATTTCCCAGTGCCCGAGCTCTGCACAGTGGAGCAGAACCTGGCATAGTACTTCGGATTGCTCATGGTCTTGAATAGCTTTTCATTGCATGTCAAATACTCATAGAAGCCGTCAACCGCTGCACCACGGTACTTTGCCCCAAAGGACCCCAACAAATTATGATGTAAATCTAGCAGCCTGGGTCAGTCCGTGGTTGGGTGCAAACAAGACGCACTGACCATCCATCGACGTTGTGGATGCAAGTGTTGGTGGTTTTGGCTTTGCCTGTGGTGCTTTGAGAATTGCTGGCGGATTGAACAACAGCCCAAAGTCAGAAAGTAAATGATGGGTATGAATCATAGATACGCACCGAGGTTTTGAATCTCGTGGAATGATTTGCACTTCCAAGTGGAAGCGAGCATAGGGCGTAACTCCTCCTTGGTCCTGAGCAAGTTCTTTATCTCTTTCATAAAAAGGTACTTTTTGTCCATGTCTTTGCCATGTGCGATGATGGCATTGATGAGGGCGATATAATGAAGGTTGGTACATAGATTGGGCACGTCATCCGGGCTCAAATCATCTTTGATATCTCCAGTCAAGCTTGTTGTGTGTGGAATCATCGAGAAAATCTGGAACAGTTTCAAGGGGCATGGTCAACAGTTCTTCCACTGAATCACTTGAAGTGCCACCTCAGTTATATCACCAACAAGCATGCACAGCATTTGTGTGCCGAGATTCCCATCGCTCTCCCAGGCCGCTAAGATAACATAGACAGCTGTCGGTGTCGCTCTTCCCAACTAGTAAGTATTCACAATGATAGCTGTGATATTGTCTGTTCGACATGAAGTGGCTGTTAGTAGTGACCGCAACTACCTTATTTACAAGGTTGAGGCTGAGAATTGTGGCTGAGCATGACTGTGCTCGTGGTTGCTTCTTACCATAATCGGTAGCAGCGCGCGGAGGCGCCAAAGTCCCCGACTCCCTTCAGCTGTGACTATGTTCCACCGAGAAAGGTTTAATTCGTCAGTTCACCCCCTTGTTACAAGAATGACCAGCCATGTACTTGTTGTACTCAAGTCTACCACCAACCCGAGCCTGAACTCCACTGATTCCGAGTCCGACATTCTGTCGTATGTCTGCCAGTGCATCTTGTTGATATTGACCACACATGGCGCACACCGTCGGACCTCGGTTCAGTCCATTTCGATCCTTCAAGTTCATAATACCTGTTCAGACAAGAAGACAACTTTCTGGGGGACAACAGACTGCCATGTAGCACTTACATCTTCAGCCTTTCTTTCGCACCATGCAACTCTTCACTCTTCTGCTATATGTGCCAGTGCTTGAGGATCTGTCGTCATGGTGTGTGCCCAAGGTGATGTTGCCAGCATGTCGATGATGATCTGGCTGTATTCACGCTCGAGAATACGTGCTATGTAAGAGCTGTCCTTCTCGTCAGTAGCTGTTCAAACAGATAGTAAGATAAATATATATTACACATTGACCTTCAAGTGAGAGTGTTATGAGGGTCACGGTGGGTGGGTGGGTGGAAGGTGAACCTTGTTGATAAGACGAGGTACATGACAAGGCAACCTGTCCATAAACCTGTCTACTGTGTCAGCCTTTCCAAGGCAATTTCATTTCTGAGAGAGCACTTACACTTTCATTCGAAGGCAGATGCAACGCTGGAGGAAACGGTGGATGGAGGAAATAAAACAGGCATGAGACAAACGAAGGCCTTGTAAATCTGTCTAAACAAATCAAGTCCAAAACTAGATAAAAGTTCACACAGTTGCATTTGCAGGGAATTTTAGATGTATCCAGCTGACAAAACCCTCCTCCAATGGAGTCGGGGATAAGTCAGCAGCAATAAAGATTGCCTCAGAACTTGACTCGGTCTCTTCCCTGTGCATCTGCAGTTGAATCCCTTACAACCCATCATGCCACACAGCCTAATCAACACATCAAGCTTCGAGCACCCTGTATTGATGACGGAGTGCCTGGGATCGCCTCTCTGCTCTCGCACATGTGCATACTCTACATCATTGTGCCATTAGACGATATTGTCAATGCCAACATTCAGATAACATCTGAGCACATGTTTGAGCAGTATTCTGTCCCCATGCTTGTATACTTTGTTGACTGTGTCATGCCGTTCTCTCAAAACAATCTTCCTTCCATACGAAACGTGACCCTTTGTCCCAGATGGGTCGGCCAACTTGTTCAATATGGCCTCCACTTCTGTTATTCCCATCCTCAACTGGAAGGACACATTGAACCAAGCCAAGCGGTCGGTGCTTGCAGTAGATCAGCTATCACCCATCTGTTGGCATACGCACGTACCGGACCAGACCTTGAACACATAGAATACACAGCAGAGTACAGAATACCTGCTAAAACTCATCCAGTGAAAGTACCAGTTTCCCGACCCATGTAATGTCTACACAGGCTGCTGTACAGTCATCCACCGGCACTTTAAACACCACCAGCACTTTAAACAAACACGTTTAACAAGCAACAATTGCCTTTGATCCACATAACAACTCGAGTAAGATGAGGATAGCATTCAATAGAACCATGTACAATGATTCTCAGTAAATTTGTTCCATCTAAGAATAAGATGATCTGTGTTTTCTGTTGAAAATAACAGTAAATGATATTTTGCGGTCCATAGAAGCAAGCTGGAACCATGAAAAGATGTAAAATAAGTGTACATAGATCTATTCAGAATTGTCAAGCTACATGAGGTGCAAAACAAAGGCTACTAGTCATGCCAACATGATGCCAGTCAAGGAGGGCTAAGCGAACACAATGAGCACTTCATCTATGCGATATGCCATAAAAGGAAGTGGCTTACCTGAGTAGCACGTCAAGTAACGTGTTGAGTAACGCGTCAAGTAACGCATCGAGTAATGTGTCAAATAATACATTATAGCAGTTTCTATCAAACAAAATGGCTGGTCGGTCAAAATCTAATGCAGAAAAACAGTGAAAACAAGCCTTGGACAAAGAAGAAGCTCTCAATTATGCCATCAAGCTCCATATAGAAGATGAGGAAAAGCTGAAGAAAGAGTGGCGAAGTCTGCGCACACTGTGTCATGAGGCAGAAGAGGAGATGAAAAGGCGGTGGAAGAACTTGAATATTCATGTCAACCACGTAACACTCAAGAACCGCCTTGCTGGAGGAAGGAGCTGTCAGCAAGCAAATGAAGAGAGCCATGGCTGGCTTACCCCTGAAGAGGATGAAAACATTGTCACATACTGTGTCGAACTTGCCACACCAGGTTTCCCACTCACTCACGACACCTTAAAGTTTCATGTTGATGCAGGGCACGAGTTACTCAAAGAAGGACCCCGGAGCGAAAGGGAGCAGGCTTACCACATTGCTCTACAGGAATCATATGCTCGGGTCGAAACATACAAGAGTGCCTTGATTGGTACACAGGCGACTGTTGTGCTCCAAGGATTATTCACTAGTCATCTGTCTGGACAGCTTCAAGCACAAGAAGATAAGCAGAAGAAGCAGAAGAAAGGAAAACTTAATGCTGATGGACTGCCAAAGCTACTCACGGGTGAGACATTCCGGATGCTCGTCAATGAGCAAGTTGCTGCGACAGAGAAGGACAAAGTTGAATGTGAGAACCGGCGGAAGCGAAAGGAAGCTCAAAGCGAGCTAATGGCATCCTGGAGAGAGGCAGATGAAGCACGTAAACAGAGAAACAAGGAGCACACAGAGGCTTACCAAGAGCAATTGCGCCTTTGGGAGGAAGAGGGAGGCCCTGCGAAGGATGAGAAGCGGTGAGTTAGCTGGGCAAGGCCAAAGCGGGGCAAGTCGGAGGTAGCACCCCAAAGGCCCTGGGCTAAGAGTGGCGTGATGGTTGAAGCGCAAGGTGAGAACGAGCGCAACAGTGATGAGGGCATGCAGTCTGAAGGTGGGAGCGAGGATGAGTGATCACCATGATATCATTGGATAACGCTTAGATCAGCTTCGCCGCCACTGATCTACCATTTTTGTAGCTGTTTAAAGTGCCGGTAAAGTTTCAGTCTCCGCAGCGATTTCAGTTGCCTCGTGCCGCTGCTGGTACACACAAAGATGGAATCAAACAAATCACTGGCTGCTTCCATTCAGAAGTTTCCCATTGTGCCGCTCGAGCCATGTGCACTCATAAAAGAGGGTCGTGGAACTCCACGACCCTTTGTACTCACCTTGTATCTGCCTCTGGGATGATGCGTGCTAGACAACCTAACAAGCCTGCCCTCGATCTGCAGGCCTTTGCTCCTTGCACTCTTGCTCACAGTGAGGTCCTCACTGCAGCTTTGAGGATGCTCGAGTCCTGTTTAGCAGGACCAGACACACCTCTGGACCTGATAGTTCAGGACTTGTGTACTATCCCTAACTTGTTTGAATTTATCGTCTCTGGTGAGTTCCCTGTGCTCGTCCTCCGGACATTGCTAGTATCTAACTTATGCTTATGTCTAGCCTTGCCAAGCGCGGAAGGGCTGGTGCACAGAATTATGGATACCTACCCAACTGATCCCACACTTGTTGAGGCTTCATCTGCAAGTATGCTCCTTCGGAGACTCTCTTCTGTCATATTTGCTTTTCCCCCCGACCTCCTTTCTACTGACATCCGTCATCACATTGAGTGGCATAAAATCTATGTAGAGGATGCATTGCCGGTCCTCGCCTTATCATGCTCTGCTGACTTTTCCACCTCTATCACCACTCCCGCAAGTGTTTTAGAAGTTTCCAAGTACAACGATGAGGGGTTCTCGGGGTACTCCATGCGTAACAAGAATACCGCCTCTGCCATTGATGTGGCACCATTCCATAAGTTAGCAGTCAAGGTTCCTTTGAACAATGAGGAGGCTTCTAAAATAGCAAGTGAGATCAGCGACAATCTCAAGATGATCTTGAAAGTGCATCAAGGTTTTCCTATTCCAAGCAAGTGTGCTGCTCGATATGTTCATAGGTCTATCTTGAGCTGCTCCTGGAGCCATTTCTCAAACAGCAGTTGAGGGATGCATATGTCTCGACAGGTGGTGACATGACTGTGTGCCCTTCTGTGGCCCAGGAAAGCAAGGTCATTGGGGCTGTCAAGCCAAAGCTATCTGCGTATCCAAAGGTTCAGCTTATGAAAGCTGCCCTATGTTTTGAAAACATGGTGTAGAGACTGGTACGTCTCTGTGGTCGTATCCCCTTTCTTAGACACATTCTACCGTCTCCCCGTTGCTCTGATATTACCTTCCGGACTTTCCTACCTAGACCGGATGCTTCCGCCGAAGACCGGTGCACGGACTATTAGTCCGGACGCCTCGGTCTAACGTGGTCGACACGGACTTTCACATATGAGTTCATTACACCGGTCTGTTCCTTCCAATCTTATCTTATCAACTTTCCTTATTATTCTGATCTCCTACTTATGTTCTTCGTACCGCCGAAGACCGATCGGGCCTTTCGGGCCCGACGGCTTCCCTTCTTAGATTTAACTTCTGTCATTTAGAGTTCTGATCCGTTTCGTGCCTTTTCGTTTCATTCCCGTTTTCCCTTGACATATATTACTCTATCGGTCGTAGTGCGAGTCCCGGGTATGCCCGGACTATAAAGCCATGTACCTTAGAGTTAGAAAACACTTTTGGTTGGAATCACGAACTGCTCGAACCTCTTGTCACCACCGTACCGTCACCGTCACCGTCACCGTCCACCGTCAACGCTCACCACGAACTCAACGTTTCCCCGTCGTCTTCTGTCTCTCTCCGGACTCCCGGACTTCCCGCATCTCCCTCGAACATCCTCCGGACTAGCGTCGGACTAGTCGAGTAAGTCCCCAGACTTCTATCTTTCACTCACCCGCTTTACAGAGTCCCTTTTGGGGCGAATATACTCACTCCCCTACCCCCTTTCTGGCCTGGGACTAGTGGTTCCCACCTCCTAGTCTCCTTCAGGCCCCTTAACATCTTTACAGTGTGCACCATGACCGTCAACACACAGCATCACCCTCCCTTATCCCAACGGGCATGATGCTCCACTGGTAACCATATGCACGACCCAACACCCAGCCACCCAGTGCCCTCAGGCTCCTCCAATTCTTCTTATCAACTACACTGCGCCCCAATGCTGCCCGTCACCGCCTATGACGCTACAGACACACATTTATTCCCACTGCATTTTCTGTCCACCGCACACCACACTTTGTTGTCTCACGCCACGTTTTTTGTTTCACCATGTTTGTTGTCCCTGTTGCATGGGGGTCCAAATGCACTTTTCAATGGCTGGGAGCACAGTTTCAAAACATGTACACCTGGATCATGTTGTTCAAGTAGTAGAAAAAAAATCATATTGTATTTTTTACCTTACAGTGTCTATACTACAGTGGCTCAAAAAAGTGTCCCAATGTTTGCATGTTTTCCACTAAAGTCGATATTCCCCAACACCTCCTAATCCAGGCCCTAACATATGAGTATATCAAATGAAGTATCTACCCTTGGCTTGCTATGGATGCAAAGGTCAAGAGATTTGGATAAGACCTGATGGAATGGCAGTCATTTCAAAATGACATGTCATTGGGACACTTATTTGACCCTACATTTGAGAATCATTATATCACATATAACATAGGCATTTGACAGCTATTGATGGTTGCTATGTTACAAAGCTGTGTAATTATGTAAATGACATAATTCCAAGCAATATAAATACCATGTGTCCCACTTCAATTGACCTCACCACACCACAAAGTCCATTCCTACCTCCATTAGAGTCAACATCCTTATTCTCTCTGAATCTGGTCTCTCTACTAGACAGATTGCATCCAAGACCAGTCTAGGGAAGTCCCCTGTGGCCAGAGTCATCAAGGAGATCCTTCCAGAAAAGGAGAATGTCAAGTTAGGATGTTCTTTCAAGCTTTTTTCTCTCA
>JBBPNN010000789.1:0-16031 GCA_038090935.1 Hortiboletus campestris | reverse complement strand
ACATGGGAAATGTGATGGGATCATTGGAGTCGTGGCTTCTTTTGCGATCTCTTCGTACGATGCATCTCCGCGTTCCGAGACAATCAGCAAGCGGGACAGAAATTGCGCAATGGTTGTACAAAGCTACCCTTGTCCCACTGGACCAGGAATTTGATGGCATCCCGGGCGGCGTCGTCACGAAAGTATGGCACTCTAGCTTACAGGATACCGATGAACGAGGCTTCAGCCCAGGGTCACAGATGGAGGGTGGTTACAACGCCACCTTCTCCATTCTTGTGGGTTCAGTTGGGGTTCATTTCTTTGGGTTGAAGCGTTGATGTGGAAATTGCCAGCTTGCACGACTTCCCCAAGCAGATGCTCTCCCGCATAACCTCGAATATTTTGTGGTTCGTCAAGATCTTCACATTATTAGTTGTGAGCTGATTGGTCTCGAAGCCTGCTACAAGTCTTGGGGGTGTGGAGTCGTTGGTTGAACAACGCGTCAGGGCAGATCCAAAGGAGAACCCGCTTCTTGTCCGCCTCAGTATTGGGGTAGAAGAGGTCGAGGAAAGTCGTGAATATGTCACACTTTCACCAGGATGCTGATCTTTGTACAGGATCTCAAAGATGACCTCCGGAGGGCGCTCCAAACTATTGTAAAGCTGTGATGCTGACACGAGACGATCTGCCCATATTCCTTGCCTTGTACTATGTAGTTGAAGTGAATAGCATAGCGCTTTGTATAAACAGAGCCAAACAACCTATACGCGTCGCGCACTCGAAGCCGCGTCAGCTAGCGATACTTGAATCAATCACTTGATCACAACCATGAACAGTCTCATTCAGCGGTATGCAGGGTCAGGCGCAGTACCCTACATTCAAAAGCGGAATGCCTCCATTGTAGATGACGACGACGATTGCTCCGACGCCATGTGGGGGTCGATCGCCGGCTATGGTAGTCTGGCTAAAGGTGTACCGAGTTTTGTTGTTCCGTCTGTTTCAGACGTAAGTGGTGTTCTCAAGCAGCTTTTATCGTCTCACTCCAGTAAAGCCAGCTGCATTCTTGAGGCTCCACACGGATGATCACGCAGACCCATCCTGCAGGATCAAAATCCAACACGGAACCACGACCCTAGCGTTCAGATTCCAAGGTGGTGTCATTGTTGCCGTCGATTCCAGGGCTACTGCAGGAAGCTACATAGGTGGGGTTTAAATATTGAATTGGTTGGTGCACTCACCTGATATCCTGATGACTCCCAGCTAGTGGAACCGTAAAGAAAGTCATTGAAATCAATCCCTATTTACTGGGAACAATGGCTGGTGGTGCAGGTGCAGTGCTGCAATAACTCTCGTCTGTCCACGAATTTACCCCCTTTATCAGCCGACTGCCAGTACTGGGAAACGTACTTGGGAGTGCACTGTCGCCTTCACGAACTCAGAAATCGCGAGCGAATCTCAGTGTCTGCTGCCAGCAAATACCTCAGCAATCTTGTGTATGGCTATAAGGGCATGGGTTTGAGCATGGTGCGTTCTTCGTCACCTGTTGGCCGAACTGTGGCTCACCCCATGGTCAGGGTACAATGATATGTGGATGGGACAAGACAGTAAGCTCCGATGACTGTTCTCGACGACAGCTTACCCCTTCAAGGGCCCTGCATTATTTTATGTAGACTCCGATGGTACGCGCTTAAAAGGAGATCTCTTCTCCGTGGGATCGGGGAGCACGTTCGCATATGGCGTGTTGGACCAAGGGTACCGGTGGGACCTCACAGATGAGGAAGCTCAGGAGCTTGCGAGAAGAAGTATCTACGCCGCAGGTCACCGCGATGCGTTCTCGGGCAACACATGTAACCTCTATCATGTGAAGGAAGAGGGATGGCAGTTCATTGGTTTGTCTAGAATGAACGGTAATCTGTTTTACTCTGACGTACGTTAACAGGTAACTACGACATCACTAAGCTGCATTACGATGGACCTGGAGAGACTCCTGGTAACGGTTATGGATACGATATTCGTGTCGAAGGTCAAACTTCTACGAACCCGACTGCGATTGCAGGTCAAGCGTAATGTTGTATTCTAGCAATGTAATTTGTTTTCGAGTTGCCATGGGGGGCCATTCGGCATACTGGTATTCGTAAATACTCCAACAACCACAAGGATTCATGAAATTAACGAGGTCTTCTTTGCGCTACCCATGAAACGCTTCTTTGCCAGACAATCCACGATCCCTACGCCACCCCCTACTAGCATAGCACCACAAGCACACCACGGACTGCTCGACCATGGTTTGACGACGGGTGTCGGGATACAACCAAGCTTTGTCCTTCCCCCGATACCCCATCCGCACCCATACGAACACATCGCTATTACCACCACGGATGAGGGCCTGGTCATGCGCCCTTATCTGCCAGGACTCTCGCACCCCCTTTCATATGTCCGCATCCCCTGGGGCAAGCATCCAAACGTTCAAGAAATTCAGCGTGATGGAAGCGACTCATTGATCGACTGGAATTCCAGTGTCGTTGTGTACGGCATAGTGGGTATCATGGAACTCTTCAACGGTACAGAAATATAATCCTTTGCTGGGGACTTCGTCTAAGCAGCGACTTTGACAGCATCATATCTACTAGTTATCACCGCCAGGTCGCAGGTCGGGTATTGTGAGTCGGTAACTCTCTTGGCTCAAGTCGGCACTGACGTACTTTCCCATGACGCACAGTGTTCGACTCGAACCGTCCTGTTTATTCTGTGAAGTCTGTGCGTGCGATTCCCTTGATCAAGGATCGTGCCCAGCATGTGCTTGACATCATCGCGAGCCATGTCTCACCTTCCCACATTTCCGACAACTGTGCCCAAGATTTGGCCTTGGCGGAGGAATCCACAAGTAATTCTCGTGTCAAATTCGCAGGCGAGAACAATGTGAAGATCATAAGCCCTACGGTGGACACTGTCGGCGACTTTCAGGCTGAAGAACCTATTTTATCGCTCCCGTCTTCTGGGACATCAACGCCAACGTCAGGCGAATCTTTGGCGAGCACCAATATAGTGAAGACAATCGCAGACAGAATGTCATTCTGGACAAGACTTTCCAAGCGTCGACCTACCTCAACACACGGATCGGTCACAGGTCCTGACGAACACCAGTCCCTGGATTCCATCATTCAGAGCGCGCATGGGGAACCCACAGCCGTGATTGATACGATCATAGCTTCGACTGCACCTCCCCCGGACTCGGTGGAAGAACGACACTCAGAACTCGAAGACAGAGTAGTCCGTGAATGCGTCAGGGAATATACGAAGGGTTGCATGTACTTCGCTTATCACTTCGGTAGGTATCCTGCCCTCCGAGTAGCCCCGAGCAAGTTACTAAAATTATGCAGATATATCGAGGTCTTTACAGAACAAGCATGACCAGTTTCTGAGGTCGCGCACGGAAGAAGACTTACTTGCGAAGCTCAACGCCCTCCCCCGAGACCCTTCGGTGGAGCATCTGGACTCTAAAGTTGATCCCTTTGTCGAACCATTTTCGACACTTCCGCTTTGGAGACGTGTCAATCAAGAGTTCTGGTGGAATGAATGGCTCTCAAAACCCTTCATAGACGCAGGAGTAGGTACCTTCCATGAAGTGAAGACATGGCCCATAGCGAATTCTTTCAGATGCATTCGTACGTATTACCGATTGTGCAAGGCCACTTCCAGGTGGCTTCTTTCGACCTCCCAACGAATTCCTATATGTCAGAGCATGACTTAGTCTCGCGTGTGGATTATTTGATTGCATCTAGACGCTCTAGATACAGAGCTGGACTTCGCTACCAACGAAGAGGTGTGGATGAAGAGGCTCACGTGGCGAATTTTGTCGAGACGGAAACGATTATGAGGATAGAGGTGTGTCAAGGTGCTCAACACGCAACCCAGTCTTGTCCATATGCAAACAGAGAAACGGAATAGCGAATGTCTTCAGTTTTGTCCAGATCCGTGGTTCGGGTAAGTAACTCATTCTCAAGGTTAGATGTAATGACTTAGCTTCCGAAGTCCCGCTTTACTGGACGCAGTCGGGATACAGTATGAAACCGCCTCCGGTCCTATCACCGGAGCGCACGTCCGACCAAAACTCGGATGCCATGAAGCGACACTTCCGGCGCACCATCGCTGTCTATGGGCCACACGCAAGCTTCCTTTGACCGTTGACCTAAACGGCGGTCTGATTTGTGCCATTAGACAATCGTGAATCTTGCAGAGCAAACAGGAAAGGAAAGCGCTCTGACAAATGCTTACAAGTCGTACGCGAAACGAATGGAAAACAAAGATATTCGGTCAGCACCGCCTCCGATTAAATGTTTGTCAACTTGACGACTATTTAGCTATGGCGAATATGACTTTCATCACGAGACGAGAGGGATGAAGTATGTGATCAGGTATTTCTGCGCCTTGACCCTATGTATCAATCGACATAGGTACGAGAACATCTCGAAACTTATCAGTGACCTCAAGCGAACATTTGAAAGCCAAGGGTATGATTGCCTATCCTCCCCTGGATCCCCTGCTCAGAATGCAACGTTAGGTATTTCTGGATTTCGGACCACATGTTATTAGCAAAACAGAAGGGTGTTTTCCGTGTCAATTGCATCGACTGCTTGGACCGAACCAACGTCGTTCAGGTATGAACATCTACCCCGTGTGTTCACTGTACCCATGGACTTTGTTAGTCTGCTTTTGCTCGTCATGTTCTTGGCATGCAATTGGAAGCCGTCGGGATTACCACTGAATCAAACAACGGGCGGTCAGGAATGGACATGATTTTCAACGATGGTTTGTGTCAGTTCGTGATTCACCACGCATCCGGACTGACCGGTGACATCGGACAGTCTGGGCTAATAACGGCGACGCCATTAGTCGTGCGTAGTGAGTCCATTTCATTCGACCTCAAAATTTCAACTTATGCACTTTGATACTAGCGCTGGAACTTCGGCTCTAAAGGTAAGTCCCTCTCCTGTACGTACAGAATTCGTGTGCTCACCAATTTCCAGGGTGATTTCACCAGGTACCTCTACATCCTAATTATTATATCCGTGTCTGAATTGCCCTCAGGACTGGAAAGCGCGACCTTGGTGGCCTCTTCAACGATGGTGTTAACTCTTTGGCAAGGATGTACAGCGCCGCGTTCGGTGACTGGTTCTGTCAAGCCGTAATCGACTTCATGCTCGGATATAGGACCATCTCTGTCTTCTCCGAGTTCCTTCTGAAACTGCGGTCAACAGATCCACGAGAACTCATTCGCTTGTCCAGAGTTCGTGCAGAAGCCGTTGCCACTTCTGTCTCCCGTGTCCTAGAGGAGGGAGAGCCCCTGTTAGCAGGATGGACACTCATTGCACCGGAGCAATTGAACGTCAGGGTCAGCGATAAATTCGAAGAGAAGGTGCTGTTACTGGTGGGTTAGATGGTGTCTTTTGCTGGACCCCGATTCACATCCGATCAAAGAGTGCTCGTGCACTTTATATTGTTGTAGGATTGCAGTCCCTCGTATCAACTTGGGGGAATCTGAATTGAAACCCAGAGCTATGACTATACTCTTGAGAAAGTGAGGCTCTATACTCGGGTGCCACTCGGAATGATCACAAAGATCACAAAAGGTCATTTCGGTCCAACGTAGACCAGGAATATGCTCACGTAGTCTCTATGGTAGGCGCCTACATCTTGTCCCCTCTCGAAGAATCAAGCAGGGATCCTATCCAAAACGCTGGTTTCACCGTCACTTGGCTCAACACAGATCTCGTCAGCTCACGGATGGCGAGTTACTCGTACCGAAACAGCCCGGTGGACATTTCAAAATCCGACAGCTCCAGAGTCGGAGAGCACACTGGCAGCAAGTCGACTTTCGGTGGTGCGAAGAATGAGAATGTAGACAACAGGCTGTCGAGGATGGTGCATATACGAGCCATGTCCAAGTCGCCGATCTTGGGCGACCGTACGGAATCAAAGGATACCTCATTTGCTGCATTTAAAGTCTTGCCCGTGGGTTCCACCCATGTACGGAGTGGGTCTAGGTACACAGAGCCTGCGGATGACCTCGCTAGCGCTACATCATGCAAGGAGGCCGTTGACCTCGTTGTCGGTGCCGTCAAGAGAGCCTGCGAAGATGTTGGTAACGCCTCGGGAGACGGCTTCATCGCTGAGGGAGATATAGTCAGGTAAGCATTAGCGTGCCATTATCGTGCGTCAAGCTCAACGCCTAGTATTAGTGTGTCAGAGGCACAGCGTACGATAAGCATCTATGCAAGAATGGAGTACGGCGTGAAGAGATTGCTTTGGTTGGGAGGGTGATCGAGATTGTGAATAATATTCATGTGCTAAATTACGAACACTATAATGAGTAGGCTGTATCACTATGGCTGAATGAGGGGAAACAGTCCGCAAGCAGAGAAACCGAAAGTACCGACAAAACGAAAAGAAATGGTATATCTCCAGGTGCAATGAAGCGGGTAAACGAAATATGAAGCTGAATAGTACAAATGCATGAATGAGGATCCAACAGATGGTAAATGATAGGATATAAATGTATAAAGGCGGGCAACGCGAGTCCCCAGTTCATTTTAATATGGTACATTACCTGATGTCGAGCTCATCATCTCCTCCCGCTCCTAGGTCGATAAACCGCGTCATGCGTTTCATCATCCTCACTTCGTCTGTGCCTGGTGGCATTCTCACTTGTGTGTCGCCGGATGGATCATTACAACCACCATCGCGACTACCAATAAAGGCTGCATGGCGTTCGCAAAGCATTTGACCGTCAACTTCCCAATATTCTTCAAGTCTTTCTTTACACCCATCATCAAATTCACAGAGGAGGTGCTCAGGGTGATATCGTTTCCCTGAATGCGTCACAGCACATGGACCCTCGACAGGTTGTCCACAAGAAGGTGCACCACACAGAGAGTTGTTTGCTTCATGGTAGTGATACGCGCAAAAGGGTTTCCCGTCAAGGACGTAAAATTCCTTGTCAGGAAATGGTTTCTGCAACGATACGCTTAGAAACATTTCCCCGGAGACAGGAGCAGAAACGGGTCTACCTGGCACGTGTGACAATTGAAGCATTCTTTGTGGTATTTCCCCTTCAATTGACCGTCTCTCGAGGACACTGCCTGTTTTTCGATAGGCAAATTACAGCGTCGACACTGTTAAAGTGATTGTCAGTCTTCTGACAATGCACAATAAGGAACACAGACTTTTGGCAGATACATGTTCTTCCAGCAGCACTCGCACAAGACACTCCCGCCATCCATTTGTATCCACCTTCCGTCCTCGATCTTGGAATCACACCCTGCGCATCTTCGGTCTTTCCGCTTAGCTGATCCCCCATTCCGTATCCGGGCAACCTCGCCAATCAAGCCTACACGCTCAGAATGAATATGGGGATGGGATGGGCTAGTGTGGGATCGGGTGGGTAACTTGGGGGGCTTCTGCTCGGGAGAAGCTGGGCCTGTAACCGTGTTCGATCGACTTGGCTTCCCATGGCCCCTACCAGGCGCAGACCCACCGATAGAAGCTAGAACCGAACCTGAAGCAAGGACGGAAACGGACGCGCCTTCTTCTATCAAAGTCTCCATAGCTCGCTCCAAGGCACCAGTCGACTTTGTCGTACTTTGCGTCGTTGCCGATGCACTCCTAGTACGAGCAGGACCAACGAAAGACGGCGCCGAGCGAGAAGAAATCGTAGATCGCAATGACGTGGCCGATGTTTGACGGGAAGGCCCGGGAGGATGCCCTCGATCCAACGAGGCAGAAGTAGGAAATTTCACCTTGTTTGTGCCTCCCTGGAAAGCTGACTTGCGAATGTCCAGAGGCATCACCACGGGCGTATCATCATCGGAACCATGCGCATAGGCTAAACCGACATCCGAGTCCGCGGAAGGTGACGACGGTACACTCTCATCCTTTTTTAGGTCCGTGTGCGTCGTATATACGCTCTCATCATCAGATTCGTGTCCAGGTCCCAGTTCTGGCTTCAGAATGTCGAAGAATGGAAGAGGCATGTTGGGACCTGGTAAGGGCGATTGGGTGACTGTTTCACCACTAAGACGACGTTCAAAAGGATTTGGGATCAGGGAAGGCGAGCGCGAAGGTGACGCGATGCGGACGCGACAAGGAGAAAATGAAAGTGGAAGAGCTTTATCACTAGAACCAGGGGCTGGTGGTTGTCGAAGGATTGCGTCATGAGGGCTTGGGGGATTAGCGTGTTGTCCGTTGGTATGAACGCTGTTTCCGAGAGAGACCGGTGATACGGGAATAGGAGAGACCGGAGAAGGTGTCTGAACCGAGTTCGGAGACAAAGGTGGGGTTATGGTAGCTATGTAGAATGGTCAAAACATATAGCGTCGGGTCAAATGAAAGACTTGCCTCGCATGACATGACCAAAAGTAACATTGGTGTCCAAGTACTGAGGCCCGTTGGTCCGGTGGCGGTCACCAAGAGTCATGACGTGTGCAGGTTGATGAGAAGGTGAGCGAGAAGCAGCAAACATAGCCGCTCTTGCAGCGGCCGCAAAACCCCTCCGACCAACCCCAGCCATACCAGCTTCACCGCCAATCTTTGTGTCGATTTCGCTGTCCAATACACGAGGGCGAGAGTGCGTGAAAGATAGCGGAGGTAGTCGCGCTGAGACAGGAGGTGGCAGAACGGGCGCTGAGGATGGGAACGGTATAGTGCCCGGGCCGGGAGCGGGGACAGCTGTCCCAGGCGGTCTGGCCAAGGGCGCGCCGGGAGGGACTGATAAGTTCCGCTCCATTGAAGTGTGTTGCGAGTCGGGGGAGGGCCGTCTGGCATCCAAAGAAGGGTGAAGCTTCTCCACAGATGGACGAGATCTATCAAGGGACGGACGTGAAGTGGAGACTGTTGACGAGGTGGGCGCACGTTCAAACGAGGGGCGGGGGCGGATACTTGATGGAGGTGTCGCGTTCGATGACTCGCGGTCGGTGAATGGAGATCGTGGTGATGCCAAGGGAGGAGGATTGTCTCTTCGAGCGAGTGAAAGCGGCGTTGGACGTCCGGGAGGGGGGTGAGTAGCGGGTTCGCGGAATTGGACAGGAAAAGCGGCTCGTGCGGGCGAGATTGGGGGGATGCGGCTCGCGTTGGAGGGGAATCTGACACGCTGCAAGGCGGGGGGTATGGCATCGCGTTGTGGGGTAGGGACGCGCTCGGGGGGAGGGGGTGCGCCTGGCAACTTGGAACGATCACGATCAAGTGAAAGGAAGTTGGTCGGTTTTGGGGTGGTCATAATGGATTTGTCCGGCGATTGGCGCTGGAACGGATCACGACTCGGCGAGAGAACGGGCTCGCCTTCTTTGCACAGCTTCTCGGAGGAGTGCTTGTGGGGTGGGGCGTCTGACGTCGCGGCGGGGGACTGCAGCCGCTGTGGTGGGAGGGTGGGCGCAGACTTTTGGGAGAGGAGGTTCGGGGGGGAGAGGGAGCATACGTGGTCGCCGAGGTTGGCGAGGGGGACAGGCCGACCGCAACTGGAGCATTTTACGGTTGGGAGGGCCTCGTGCGGGGCTTGGGCCATAGAAAGGAGCGTGGAGCAAGGCAAGGGGGTATCGAATTAGTTAGAAATGTGGACTAGTCGTCGGATGCAGAAAGAAAACCGAGACTAGCATCGATTAGCGCAAAGTTATCGTGTTACATCAATGTCTGTGTATGTACATAATCCAACAAACTAGTCACGACCCCTCCCACTCTCCCCGACCCTCTCCACACCAGGGTTGGATGGATTGAACCGCGCAAAGAACGAATCCCACTGCCCTGTGTCGCATAAAAGCTTTTGGCATCCATTTTTCAGCGGTGCGTGAAATTGTACATACCCCAGTCAAACATCCCACCAGGAATACCCTCCAAAAAGCCAACATCTGCCATCGCAAATTGTTCCAATGTAGTTGACGCCTCGGGGACGTCGAGCACATTCAACACCTGCACGTTTCCCGGTGTCTGGGTCGTGACGTTGTTCAAAGCTGGGTTCATGTTTGGAAACGCAGCAGGCGTGCGACTTCCGTCACCCCCCGCTTGGCTAGCAGTCAGCGCTGTGATGTCGACCAGGGACGACCCGCGACAGCCGAGTAGATCTGGTCGATAAAGTGATGATGTCTGTCATGGATATAACAGAATGCCTTACCATCAGATTCCTCGTCGGATGACGTGATAATGATACCCTGAGCTATTCCCTCATAATCTCCCTGATGCGCGTCGCCATGTGCAATGAATACCCCGCCACCAGGACGCGACGGGTCTTTCTTGTATTCTAGCCCGCCCAACGGCCGTCTACCCTTCACTCCTCCGGTCGGGTTAAGTAAGGGCGGTTGATCGAGGGGAAGTGGAGGTCCTTGAGTCGCCTCATACAGCAGCGCGATAATTTCGGCAGTCTAGACCGCATCAGGTCACAATGCATTGTACCCCACTAGGTGATGAAACACTCACCTTACGTCGGGCAGACATGTGATCAGGGGATATCGATCCTTCCCACCGTCGCACGCAGTCCCGTAGTTTTCGCAGTTTAGCAGCGGCATTGGCGTCTTGTCGCCGAGCCCATGTATGATACTAGAATGCAGTTTGGCACTCGGCATGCCCACACCAATATGGTAACATACCTGTACCAACGCACATGACGTTGCAGCGTATGCAACCAGAAGCCATATATCGTACATGTGTTCATGAGAATCAAGCCAGTCGATCGACTCTCCAGTGAGCTGAACAAGAACACTCCAGGTCTCTGTTGTCAACCCGAATTTAAGATGTGCTGGACAACTATACGATATCCGCATGAAGACACGCCAGAATATCATGCTGACACACGAGTAGAGTAGATGCAAGAGACCTAGGAAGCGGGCTTTGGTGAGCAAGGTTCAAGGAGAAGGTGGAATCTCGACTCGTCTCGCACCTGCGTTTTGAGGAGTATCGGGCCCTCGATATTTGAGATTATCTGGGAGATTGGCTTTCCAATTCTCCAAATCGGCGAGCAAACTATACAACATTTCGTCCGTTGTAAACATCAAGCCAGAGGGACTTGGCGAATCATTGGCATCAAAAAAAAGAAACACATTCTCCAGTTACAACCATACCTGTATATCGTCTTCAAAACGCGGCCAAGTATCACGCTCAGCCGAACGAGTTCGTCCATGTAGAGGTCATTAGGGTCCCCAGAGGATGGTAGGCGCGCGTCACAATCATGTACATCAATCATGTACGGGTGACCATACGTCAAACTTAGCCTTTACATGGGGTTAGTAAATGACATTTGGGGCAAATGCGCTCTTCATACCACCTGTCACAGATGACACAGGCTCCCCATAGCCGACGTCGAAGTTCTATATTTTGTTTGACCGATTCTGCTCGATGAAGGCCGAGATCTTGAGCCTAGAGCAATTGTCAAACGAACGTAATGGCCTCGCAACGTCAACGCTTACCATCCGCACTGCAGTACCAAGTCGAATCCACAGTGCCGACAACGCGTTGGGTACATATTGTGAATGACAATCACCAACCATACTCAGTATCAGCAATGCCTGTACGTTTGCGATGGATGCCGTCGACAGAACGTCTTCTGTCTTGATTACGCTGTTGACCGCGTAACGAATCGAGTCAAAAACAGACTGGGGAACCTCTCTCCGAGCGGCTGCCACGAGACACATGGAATAAAGTAAAATCGGTGGCGGGGAAGGGTTGGAAAGGAATTCTGCTTGTGTGATAATGGGAAGTATCGGGAAAATATCCTTGAAATAGGCGTTCACAAGTTCCTGAATGACTTCGGGATCGAGCCGCAAGTCCATTGGTTTGGGGTGCGGCATCTGATTATCGTCTGGAGGCATGTTCTGTATAGATATAACGCCGTCCCCGTTCTTTGATACTTCCCACGTATGATGATAGCGTTGATCATAGTTTTCGTATATGCGAGAAGATATCGTAGCTTGTGAGTGTAGCAAATGTACAGGATTGGTCGGCCCTAGGGCAGAGTGTCAGCTCAGTGGCCGGCAATGTGGCTATAAAGCAGACCATAAACACGACGATCCAACTGAGATTCTGTCTGTGGGGATAACGTATTTCGTTGAAGGTCGGCAGATCTTTCCTTTTCCTTTTCAGCTGGAGGATCCTCTTCAAGCTTTTTCTTTTTGAAACGCGTTTCCGTGATGGGTAGGAAGAAAGTACACTCGAAGCCATATTGCCTGCAGTGCTGACAGAGTGGCGGATCTGAGTCGGCGAGAACGTCACACCTAGGACATTTTAGACAGGATATATGCGTCGAGAAACACATTGAGCCAACCTGATTTTTCGACTACGACAGCTATCGCATGCGCGTTGCGTTTTGGTGCGTTTCTTGGTGTCGATCGGAATGGCCGAACTAGCTGTGGGTGGGGTATGCTTTGGGACATTTTCGTTGGAAAGACCCTCGTGATCGGATTCTCTGTCCCTTGGCCGCGCTGCGTCCGTTCTTCGTTTCCTCTTGCCTGTCGTTGTTGTCGTGGACATTTGGGCAGGTGACGGCGCGTTGACGATTGGTTGTGGCTGTTGCTGCTGCTGCTGCTGCTGCTGCTGTTCAGGAAGGGCTGTATTCGGGCGGGGAGGGCCATACATCATCATCTGCTGCGGATATTGCGGATATGGAGCGTATCCGTGCGGAGCCGGGGGGTACGCGGTGGGGTGCATGGGATAGTATTGGGCAGGGGTGCCGTTCATGGGGGGTGTTGCGGGGTAGGTGGAGGTGGAGGTAGAGTGATGCTGGGTGAAGGGAGAAGGGTTGACGGGATAGTTGTGATTCATCATATAATGCACGCCAGGATATGGTTGTAGAGTGGGGCCACGTGCGGCAGCGAAGCGGTAGTCTTGGGAGTGTTCCGCAGTGTTTCGGGATGCTGGAGGAGGACGTCATGAGGCGAAAGGACGTAAGAAGATAGAAAGAGGGAGACAGACGGGAGTGGTTGCCGCTTGGGCTGAGCCGACGGCGAGAAGAGGAGTCCGGCGTGGGTTGAGAATCTGGCTGTTTCTTCTGCCGGTGTTTTCTGGAGGGCTTCGACGATGCGCTTGTTATCGGCTGAGACTCGCTGGACTTTGGGTCCCGGGCGGACGATTCCATAGGGCAGCACGAGCCGATTATAAGCTCCCTACCAAGGCGTGACTCCGAATTTGCCGAGTTATGCAATGGACAACCAAATCTCGATCGGACGAGGCGCAGCTAACAATCTCAGCACTCGGTCGTCGACATGGACGATGATCTCGTCGTACCTCTGGCGTCTCCTCGCGACTGGCGAAGTTGGGATGACGAGCACACCAGAGAAATGCCGTGTCCCCCGAACGCCAAATTTTCAGTCGGAGACACAATATTCATCTCCGCGGTGGAGACCTTGCCGTGTTCACGCCGAGACTCTCATCGATTATGCGTACGCTCTATTCAGTACCAGTACCAGGAGAGTGCATGCCCTACACGGCCGTCGGTCTCGCTTCCTCCAGATCGTCGTGGTCCCATCCAGAGTCATCCAGACCCGGATTGACTTGCCTCTTGTCTTCGGTCACAACCGCATGTGCGTTCAACCATGAAAATCCGGCGGGCCGACAGAGCACCTCAGCCAGGTTGGACCGCCAGGAACCATACGTGAACGGATTGGGAGGAGGAGCGCCGGGGATCAATGTTTTATGCGCTTGGTTTCTGATCTATGCGAGGGAGTCAATCATAAATTCAAAACATGGCGATCCACGCCCGAACCTGTTCAATCGTGGTAATATTCAGGAGCAAAAGCTGAGTCGCTTCAGTCAGCGAATCGTCCCAAGCGAGAAGAGTAGCAATACCCACTCTCAAGTGATATGCAAGTAGCGCGGTCACTGGCCATATCACCAGGATCGACAACGAAAAGGCGACAGCACTACCCACACCGCGGTTCAGAGCCTCGTAGAAATTGACGTGATCTATTTGAGTGAGAAGATAAAGATGAATAGCGGAGGTACAGATGACGAGACAAAGAGTCAAGACCTGGTACAAGATGAGGATATCGTCGACACTGCTCAAGCAATACTCACTGCGGAGAATAGGAAAGAGAAAAAGAAGGTGTAGTTGCGCCGCCCGACACAATTGTTCACCCATTGGCAATGGTGATCGCAGTTATCGACACAGTTGTCGCACTACGGTGGAGTGAGCGTGCGGGCAGAACGGGCAGGGGGTCGCTTACCATTCTACAGTGGCTGGACCGTGGTGGACGGTATGTCTTGCATGTGAGACAATACTTGACGCGCACACTGGAACACAAGGTCAGTGACAAACATGTGGAGAGGGATGCAACTGACGTGTCTGTGCGGATCCTGAGGTCCCGGGGAAACGGGACTCTGATGCCACCATCGGAAGGGGAGCTGGCAGGAAGAGGAGGATCTGGATCCAAGTCACGGGGTAGAACGCCAGGGTCGCGAAAAGCCTGTGGGAGGGGTATGGTGGATGATATGGACGAAAAGGGTGAAAGGCGCTTACAGTGGCAAGCATGCACGAGACGGTGAGGAGACACATGTAAGCCCCCACGGCTGCGACTGCGGGAGATTCATTGCGCCACCACCAGACACATGTGGTGGAGAACCAGGTGGCTGTTATTGCGATGACGACTGCGAGGGATGCGATGAATGCCCAAGGAGAGTCACCGCCAGTCAAGAGACGGCCTGCACAGAAAAAACGATTACGTGAGGGATATAGTTGATAAATACGCTTTTTGGGAGTCAAAGGGATGGCAGACAAAGGAGGGAAGGATTTGGGTGGATCCGATATGAAAACGTGATTGGGAGAAGGGAAAGACGAAGGGGGTCTGCCGGAGGGTATCTGGACGAGGGGGTGGAACATGGACTGGCGCGGAAGAGGAGAAATGTCGTGGACCGAGTGAGAGCGATGGCGACTGTGGCGAACTGAGGAGAGAGGGACGACATCGTGGGTGGAGTCGAGGCTGGGGTTACGCCATACGCGTGATACACCGGAACAAAAACGGTGTTTACGGATGGGTTGTGGATCGGATGGGTTGGGAGGGGGCAGAGGGGTGGCGAGGGGAAGGAGAGGTTCGCGACTGCGCTTGAGTTGGGTGGCGAGACGGCGAAGGGAGGGGGAGTCTGACTCGTGAGAGGGATGCGAGGTGGGGCGGGAGTGGGGTGGTCTGGAGGGACGGAAGAACGAGGCAGAGGGGAGGATGCCGCCGGCGTGGGTTGCGGTGTGGGATGGGGGGGACGCGGCGGAGATGGGGGGAATGTGGAAGGAGGAGACCGTGGGCGGGGACGAGAGCGGGTGATCGCGGGACGGGCGGGACAGGCGGGAGATGGAGGCGTGGTCGAGACTGACGGGGCGGGGAGCACGGGATTGCGACATCGCTCAACACCGTCGACCGTGGACGAGCAACACCACTCACACTTCTTCCCACGGCCATGATTAAGCGCGCTCTCCTCGTCGCCGCCCTCGACGCCCTCGACACACCACACCACCTCGACCCCGCCATCGCCGCAGCCACCGCAGCCACCGCAGACGCGCTCATCATCGTCCTTCTCTCCGACGCCTTCGCACCCACCACACCGACGCCCCGCACCGACGCCTGGGTCCACGTCGAGACCCTCCTCGCACACGTCTACGTACAGGCGTCCAAAGCTGCCCATCACCAGAACAACCTCCTCCTCGACGTCTCCGTCCTCCTCAACAGCGTCCTGCCCGCCGTCCCAGCCATCGACATCTGCTTCCGCGTCGATGACAGTACGTCTCTTCTCTCTCTCCCCAACTCACCCACACCTGCCCCTCCCAGACATCTCCCTCCCCGACTCGCTCGCTTCTGTCCCTCACGCCTTCCTCCCATCTCACCCCCGCCCGTCCCCCTCCCCCACACAAATCCGCCCTTCCTCTCTCTCTCCCCGTTATCCCGTCGTCGCCCTAGGCGGTACCTTTGACCATCTCCATGCCGGCCACAAAATTCTTCTGAGCATGGCCGCATGGATCGCAACTCGCAAGGTCATCGTCGGCATAACAGGTACCCCACCCGCTTTCCCCGCTTCTCACACTCAACTCTCTC